>LAPY01000703.1:106374-117934 GCA_000970635.1 Eragrostis tef
ATATGATGTATTGTTTATATCTGTTTTAGTGTAAGTGCACTGTATTATTGGTTACGTACTCAAGTTGAAAAATTAAAACTTGAAAGTAAGGATCTAGTAATTAGTGCGGCTTTATGCGCATGTGTCGGCTTACCCCTTTTGTAGCATTGCATACTAGGAGTCGGCTGTAGTTAGCCACGTTGACGGGTAAGTCTTGCTGAGTATTAGTTGCTCAGGGTTTGGCTCTATGATGTTTTATGCAGGTAGCGTCTTTGTTCCTGACTCGACTGGTGGAGGTGGCCAGTGGGACGGACAGCCTCCTGAGGGCTGGACTGTTCACTGGGAGCTGGAGGAGTGATATCCAGCTGAGTTCGCATCATCGGGCTTGTGATGCGGATTCGTGTATCGTGAGCGCATTCTCTTTGTATCGTCGTTTCGTTCGGACTTGTACTTTGTTTCGTTATTAGACTTCCGCTGTGTTACTCGATGTTTTAATTGGACTAATGTAATAACGTTAAGACTTAATTTGTGCCCTTTATGTGATGTACTGTTGTGTCTGTTCATCAGCACATACCGACTTGATCCTGCGAGTAGCGGTCAGCTTGCCAAATGACAACCCAAGAAAACAAAACACGTCCTGTTTCCATAATTGCGCGATTGTTGGCTGTTGCATATATACCACATTGTCACCACGGCCGGAAACTGCCGCAAACCTTGCCGATTGCTGTTTCTATCTCTCGTGATCTCCATGCCCATGGTAAGCATATAATTAATTTCCAACTAAATTTTATGAGTAATACAATTTTGGTGGAGCAAAATGAGCTCGTCTGCTATTAGATTTTTATTCATCCTCGTGTTTACCTGTATTGTAGTGTTAGGGTGTGACATTGGAGCTCTATAAGTTTTGGAGAAGTATACTTCTGAAGAAGGGGGCAAGATAGAGATCATCAGAGATTTTTCGCAATAAAAGGCTCAATCCGCCCGCCTCTCTAAATTTAACCTTCAATCCGTGTGCCTTTCAAAATATGGGATCATATTCAAATTCAGTTCACATTTTTTTACCTTTTTTTAAAACCTGTACTCACCATTTTAACTAGAATTATGAGGTTGCGTATTTTGCAAATACAAATAACACTTTTTACTGGTGATCATATTATATATATCTTGAACAATTATTGTCATATGTATGTTGAAAGGTGCACTCGGGTGCTCAGAGTTCTAGCTTGGAACCGTAGGCTAAGTTCTCATTTGCATACATGATTATATATTTATCAGTTTTTTGCGCAATTTTTACTTTAAAGAGCCATATCTTGCAAGAGCACATTTTTTGGTAGACATCATGAAACGTTCCTGAGACCATAGATAAACATCACAACATGGCATCATTCTTTACTTGCAAATTGTTGAATACATATGTTGTAAGAAACCGAGACCCTGAACGCCTCTGTTTTTCGGCTTCTTTTTATTAAAAAAGTGTATTGGCATGCACTCTCCCCTTTTCAATACGGAGTGGTTGACAATTTACAGGCTAAACAACATAGCCACAAGCCAAAAGGACACACAATATGGTCACAGGTGGACAGACTCTCTACCTAACCGTGCAAGTGTGCAACTTGTTGCTAGCTATCTGCTAACGTCTGCTGTTACATTGGAGTATATTGTACATGGGACGTTCTTCTTCATTCTGTTTCTCCCCTGATTCGCTTAATTAAAGAACGATGCTTTTGTCTCAGATAGCATTCGTCTGTGCTGCTGGCAGGTTTTCTCCCATCTGCTGTTCGCTACCGTGGGTGTGAACTTGGTATTATCTTACAAACTTTATTTTTCAGTTGGTCCTTGGTGTGCACGCACAGAGGACTACTAGGATTACCCCGTCCCTACTGTGAGAGAGCAGCTATAGAGACGGAGGGAGGGAGATATTACTTTCGTGTATGTTGAGCAATACACCACAACCCGGAAATAAGACGTTGCATCTGACTATGTCCATGTTCTGACCATTATTTTCGAATACCTGTGGTGTGTTGTCCATGCATTGAGTGACAACAAATTGAAGGACATACTTCAAGACATAATCTCGCCATTGGCTTTGTGATGCACGCCATGCATCATGTCATGTGCCTACAAATTTAATAACAGGTCAAGTTGGCAGACAATTCGCTTTACATACTCTACAAGAATGGCTTTACATTCCCTAAGACGAAAAGGTACCAAGCCCTAAAAATTGCAACTGATCATTGCTTAGGGCCGGGCACGAGGAGATGGCTTGAGTGCTCCTCCTCTGCGTCCAGGCCTATGTGTGCTTTATGGTCCTACCGTTCTAGTATTCCATCAACCACCTTTCCATAACAGAGGATTCAGGTCGCGTGTCAATGATTATTGGTTTGTGGCGCTGTAGGACCATGGCACATGGCACATAATTCCAAACATGTGGCGGCTGAGTGCATGGCACGGCAACAAACCATGATACCAAACGCATGCACTATTAGTAAGTTTTCACTATGAAACAAGAAAACATCTCTAGCTCATATGTTCTAAAGAATATTTGATTTTATTAGTGGCACCTAATCCTTATTAAGTTATTGTACTTACACAGGACCCCTTGATCAAGCTAGCTTATTTTACATGCATCTTCTTCAATTTGTTGCCTAACTTTGACTAAGGTGTGGCCAAAGAATTGGTGGCCACACATAGGTAAACTTTGGAAAAGAAATCAGTGTATGACAAGTGGGCCATGGAGTTGAAAAGGTGGCAAGCCACAAGTATGGCGTTGAAGCAAACACTAGCCTAAGAATATGTGGCATACCTAACTTATGGCAAGGCAAACTGTGGCATCCATCCTAGCATAACAAATATGCACTTGAATTATTCCCCGTAGTGGAGTATGAGGTGGTGGTGCAAGATTGGAAAAGTGCTCGCTTACTGTGGAGAGGGTCATTCTTGTTAATTATTGTGCTTGTTTCGTAACCGTAATCTATGTATTACTACTTCTTATTGGATGTACTCATTGACATTATCTATACTAGTACCAATGCACGTGCATGACACGCATGTGTACATAAATTGTATCACTTGGCACAACCATTAGAATTATGACACCTTGACTGTGTTCATTTATTAGTTTAATTAATTTGGAAAGAATCATGCAAAAAAAAGTAATTGCACCTTACTCCATTGACCGCATGGATCATAACACATCCAATTAAAATTGCATTTTTGTTGTGTTATCTATGCCTCAAGGGCCGTACCGAAGTATGTGCGAAATGGCAATCAAATGTAATTATTCTCTTATTGTATGGTGATTTTTTTCTTTAAATTAGATTAAGAATGGAATTAGACATTTCATTCAAAAAGAATAATAAGTTTTTCAAACACTAACACGATATCACAAAGCATCGTTCGTCCAATCGTTTCGTTTTTTTCAGGACATTCCAAAGTAATTTGAAATTCATAGCACTCTTCATTTCCTTTTCTAATGTTTTACACATCAAGAAGTATCTTTTGTATTATGTAAATATTATTTCATAATATGTTAGTTTAGTCATTATCAACTAATGTCTATTGTAATCAATAATTTAATCATGTCACTGTTTGTCAAGCTAAGTGAAGATGTTAACTAACGTATTAATGATTTTGGCAAATCAGGAAACAGGCCGGAATTCACAAACATCCCTTTGATTCTACGAGTTCAGGACTATGATAACGTCTTTGCAACACCTGACTGTACAACTAAGTGTTATGCTAATAATAATAATATAGGGCATGTGGACGAGAATTGAGACAGTGCTTGCATGCTTTAATCTCAAGTGAACAGCTACAATTCAAGGAAATTGGATAGATGCCAAGAAAAATCACAAAGAATCAAGACATTATGGAGCCAAAAAATAACACAGAATCATTTTCAAGTTTGAATCTGGAGGCATTATTGGAAGGCCTACATAGAGGTGCTACTCTTGATTTTCAATGGTTAGCTAGCTGGAATAATCATACGAGCTATCGCACTTTCAGTGGTTAAGTCATTATAGATAACAGAGGACATCCAGATACTAACCTCCACTAAAGATTTCAAAATGATTTTATGTCACAAGTGACGGGTCCTGTACTGCTTGGCTCTTCCGTGGGCTTCTATTACTGCAGTCTGAGACACTGTTGGCTGCAATCAGGCAAAAGGAGTGATCACAACAGAAAAAAGAGTGTTAAAAACCATACTCACGTGATGCTATTATTTCCTATGCTGGAGGTGCCTAATTTGCCGTGCTTAATTGCCATACCATGATGCACAACAAAAGTTAGTGCAAAGTGGTGCAAGATACATGGGACAGCGGAGTAAGTGATATGATCCAGACGGCAAACAAAGAACCATGCTTGAAAGCAAATATGTATTATGTTGTTCGGATATCCATACGGTATACTGCACAAAATCCATACAGTATACTGCACAAAAATGTATTAGGCTGTTCGGATAATCCACGGCCTAGAAGAAAAGGTTGCAACAACATGTCATGTAAAGTGACATGTTAACAGGCAGTCATGTTGCAAAATGTGATCAGAGATATATCTCATTAATTTGAATTTATATAGAAATATTATATTCTCTCTACTAAAGAAAGTTACAACAGAGCTGCAGCACCATGGGGCGGGAATAAGAAATTAAAATCCCTATGGTCGTAATCTATGTATTATTACTGACTCTTAGTGGATATACTCATTGGCATTATCTCTATGTATGTCTCTTAGCGTGACGGCAGCTCGGGGGTCCCATGGTGGGGCGGCAGGTGCAAATTGGTGTGTGACGGAGCGCCAGCCCGAGGAACGACTGCAGTGAGGGGACGAACGAATCCCATGGATACGGCAAAGTCTGAACTGTTAGCCATGGTGGGTGTTGTCTGTAACCATAATCTATGTATTACCTCGTACTGGGCATACTCACTGACATTATATAAGACTATAGAAAAGCAACCACCACTTAGGGGGTGTTCGTTTCCCCCCTCTAAACTTTAGACCCTCTAAAGTTAAAAAGAATCTTGTTATTTAGGAGTACTAAATAAAGTTTAATTACAAAACCTTTTTACAGATAAACGTAAATTTACGAGATGAATCTAATGAGCCTAATTAATCCATGTTTTGGTACAGTGATGCTACAGTAACCATCTTCTAATCACGGCTTAATTACCCTCATTAGATTCCTCTCGCGAATTAGAACAGGGGTTCTGGAATTGGTTTTGTATTTAGACTTCATTTAATACTCCTAAATGACAATATTCTCTTTGATGTGACCCCTCTAAACTTTATACCCCTGGAAACGAACACCCCCTGAGTCTTGAATTCGGCTTGGACAACTCCCAAATTCAGTTTGGGTAGAAGCACTGTCCGGTTACTATAGCTGCTTAATATAATACAGAGGATGGATGAATTCAGAGTATAAAAATAAACAATTTGTGGCAGGGAGAGTAAGCTAGGAGAAATTTTTTTACCCAACAGTATAATAAATATCTAACAGGACCCCAAAGAAAAATATTGCAGAGAAAGCATATAATAGATACCTTCAGCAAGTACAGCCCAAGGCCTAGATCGGTAGACCATTATACCCGGATCCGCTTTCTGGTCTGACGTCTAGACCTACATTAAACAGTTACTAACCCACTTAGTAAGCTGGGACAGTCCACCGAGCCAAAGTATCAATCAACTGATCAAAATTCAAAATCAATTGTCAGGTGTAAAACATTGTAAATGGACTAAAGCAATGCAAAGCTGTAAAACTGCCAATTTCAATCACGGATATATTTGGATTATTTTGCAGGAAAATGTTGTTCCTCTGTACATCACATATTTATGAGTACATATATAAGCAAGAATACATGGACTTCACATAGGGGAAAAAATGCATGTAAGACTCTATGTAACCTTTATATCCTTCATCTGCAGGTACAACTAGAATATATGAAACAAGCTGCACCTCTGATGATATTCTAAGTAGAATAAAAATCAGTAAATATATCAAATTGATAAAGGTGCTAAACACAATAGAACATCAACATCATTTGCAGTTTGTAGGTTTAGAATCCAAAAAGTAGTGAGAAAACATGCAGCAAAAGATACAGACAGAAATCACTGAAAACATGTCACGCCTATTGGTCATGGCCATATGTACTAATGAATACACACCTGAACTTCCCTGAGTCAAATATAATTTTAAAATGTCTGAATATTAAAAATAGTATGATATGAACATCTTACATCCCACTTCATTATCATATAAATATTGTGTCGCCATTAACATGCACCACAGCTGGACAGCTGGCACTGAAGAGATTAGTTCAAAGCTAAGATTCACTTTGCAAGTTTTGTTAAGAAATTGGTGTTGCTAGGGAGATGGTGTTCTAGCACAGGTTAAGTCATAGCTAAAATGGAATTTGTCAGGAGTCGAGAAGTAGTTAGGTTTGTAAAGAAAGTAGGTTTAGCTGCAGCACATGAAATTTTTTAGTTTATACTGTTGACAATTTATCTGTTATAAAGCTATGAGTGACTACCACGTCAAGGGAGTCAATTCTGTTTAACAAAGATTTCCAGTCCAACAGATAAATATTCTAGTACTCCAACCCTATCTTCCACTGACCAATATGGAAGTCTGTTCTTCTCACCAAGCAGGCCTCTTTACTTGAGCTAATCCTAAATGCCTATTCCTTGCACTTTGATAACTCCCTGTTCTATATTCCTCTGAACCAGGGATGATACAATCCTACATCCTTAATTTCAGGACATGACATCACTGACATGACAGCAGAAATAATCTTCCAAGGAAAGGTTCAGTCTAGAAGCAAGTTTCTCACAAAAAAAGGGTTCAAAGAAAACATTGTTTGAATCCTTCAATTTGGTGAGAAAAAAAAATCATCATCAGATATTACCCAAATCTTTCTCTTGATCTCACTAGCTCATATTGCAACAAACCAGTTGATATTTGAACATCGAGGGCATCATAAAGTGCAGCATTTTATGGGAAGAAACCATTTCAAGATAACACATGTATGGACATTTATTAAGGTGTTACCTTTAAAAGATCCATGCTTAGTTTCAGACATATACTCGTGACAACACCACATGAAGATGAGCTTTTCTAGCATAATTGCATAATGTACAGCAGAACAAATACAGAGATTTTCCATTGATTCATTTTGGTGACAGGTGCACTAAAAGGGCAAGCATACGTTCTTTCGAAAAGATAGACACATTCCAATAGGTGCACGAGGATAGGGCAGGGGTGACGGGCCCGCAGGACCTGCATGATCAATATACCACGATGTCGTGTATATATAGTACTTGGTGGAAGCAGCCGTGAATATACCCTGAACCAAGAAACAGTACTGATGATGGGATGGGCATAGATGCAGTGATGGGCATAGGTTCACAGTACTGAAAATTTCTAGTGCTACTTGATAGAGCCAGCTCGATCGTCTGGGGTGCACGAGCTGGTACGTAGCAAATCAAAGTTTGTACCGAAATCCAAGTAGAGTGCGTTCAAAAAGAACAAGCAAGGTAACATGGTCAGCCAGCGATTGGGCAACCTCCCGGTATGTTGCATATATAGTCTTAATCTCACAGTTCGTTCCGTTCGATCGTTCCGAGCATTACTATTTGCTCCCTTGCTTTGTTGCCAAGCTAATCAACCTGATGATGATGCTGGCAGCGGCAAATATATGGTGCCAGAATGGATGACTCGGGCGGACAACTACTGGAACAAGTGGGCGATCCGGTGGGCGGCCGGTTCAAGCCTGGGCCTGCATATCGTCGTCCTCATCCTCGCCGACTTCCGCCGAGATAACAGAACGTGCCCCGTCTTGACGCTGTTCCTGTGGCTGGCATACCAGGGCATGGACATCGCCGGGAGCTTTGCTCTCGGCAACCTGATGCTCAACGAGACCGGCGATCCGGACGAAGTGGCCAAGAGCGAGCAGCGGCTGGTGGCGTTCTGGGCCCCTTTCCTCCTGGTGCACCTCGACGACGACAACCTCGGCTGGCGCAAAGTGGTGGCGGGTCTCCCCAAGTTTCTTGGAGTCTTGCACATCCTCCTCTTCAAGCTATGGCTTGACGACTGCAGCGGCCTCCTGCGCCCGGCTTCCGGGGCCATGTTCTTGGTCTCAGATTTGCTGAGAACCTTTGGGCCATGATTGCAGCGCTGACGAAGCAACCGGCCACTAAAATCCTGCATAATTCCTCCACGCAACAAGGTTCTGCTGGCAACGTCTCATCGGAACCGGAGGAGAGACTGTGGGGCGAGGTCGTCGAGTGTACCGACAAAATTTACAAAACGTTGTACACACGGCTGGAGAGGCTACCTCCAACGCCTCCTCTCGCCGCTGGCCACCGCCACCGCTTTCATCCTCTTCTGCCTCTACCCCAAGGAGTGCCTGCAGCCAGCTGACGTGCAGATCGATCACCTACGTCCTGCTGTCCAGCGCTCTGTTTCTGGTATGTGGTGTGGCTGGTGGTGGCCCTGGCGTCCAAGTACGCAAAACAATTCCTGGTGGCCAGGCCACGGATCTGGTTCCGCCATCAGATCCTGTGCCACGGCTGGTGGCAGAGCCTCGCTGAGCTTCTCCGTCCGGGGCGGCTTCTCCGTGCCAGAGATCCAGCTCGAAGCAACGACGGGGCGAACTCCATCGGGCGGTACAACCTATTGGGGGCGTGCGCCCGTGCTCCTCCTGGCTGGAGAGCTTCTTTAGGAAGGATGGTGCCGCTGCTGGATGAGTTTGTCGGAGCTTGAACAAAGTGTGAAGGACCTGCTGTTCAAACAGATGGAGGAGAGACTCGAACAAGCATCTCGTGCGACCAACAATGCCGACTCCTACAATAGGGAGGACATCAGGACACGCTGGGGCCAAGTGGCTGTCCTGAAGAGGGAGGACATCAGGACACGCTGGCGCCGAGTGGCTGTCCAGAAGAGGAAGGACAACAGTACACGCTTGAGCCGAGTGGCTGTCGAGAAGGGGAAGGACATCAGCATCCTAGTGGCTGCCGAGAAGGGGGAGGACATCAGGACATGCTTGGCTGTCGAGAAGGGGAAGAAGGACTTCACACCGACTTCAAGAAGAGGAAGGAAAACTTTTACGAGAACAACAAGCTGGCCTTCTTCGGCAGCGCATTCCAAGAGGACATCCTGCTGTGGCACATCGCCACCACCATCCACCTCTGCTCCCGCAACATCAACCATGCATGCAGAGACGCGTGTCAAGGCCATCAAGGCGGTGTCGGAATACCTCATGTTCCTGCTAGCTGCACGCCCGTACATGCTGCCTGGCCCGCCCCTCCCAAGCCTGTACGAGGTGACTCGGCAAGCTTTGCAGGACCTATACAAGAAGAAGAAGGGGGGAAATGATGATCATCTCTGCCGTGCATCAAGAAAGGAGAAGCTAGCCAAGATCCTACGTTGTAAGGAATTTCCAAATCCCAAAGATTCCAACATAAAGCTCATCTCGTTTGCAGCTGACCTTGCCGTTAAGCTAAAAGACTTGGACGCATCGGGGTTGCCACATCTGGACCTCGTCTTTGACGTCTGGGTGGACAAGCTGCTGTATGCGGGCATCAGTTGCAACAGGGAATCCCATGCCAAACAGCTCGGCAAGGGCGGTGAGCTCGTAAAACATCGCCTGGGTCGCGGCAGAGTTATTTGGCGTGTTTAAAATACGGGAAACCGGCCCCGGAGAACCTCCTCATGATGATGACCCATATGAACCAGGTTCAGACCCCAGCAAAGTTACTCTAACAGATCCAGACTCCAGCAAAGTCATTGATCCAGTTGAAGAGGCCAGTTGCTGTTATCCGAAGTGCCACTGCCATGGAGGTCCTTCGGAGTCCGTGTGTCCTCACACCTATTGCGTGCAAGAATACTGCTATTGTACGCAACACTACTACTACTAGCCAGGTCTCCGTTGGGCTCGATGTCATCGGCGAAAGGCGTCGCGGGAAGAGGAGCAGCATCCCCAGACGCAAAGCGTCGTCCACCGACGTACGCAGGACGCCGTGGCGGCTGCGTAAGGTGGCCACGCCGGACTGAAAGCGACGCGGCTCCACCGGAAGCGAGCACGTCGTCCAAATCGTTTCGCCGGCGGAAATCTCTCCGGCATCAGCACTTTACTATTGCTAAGCTAGTTATTTTCATCTGGATTAAATTATGTAATAACAAATCTATCTATCTATCTAGTTACACTTCGAGAAGCGTTTTTATGCTTTCCCCAAACAAATAAGTGCGCATCTCAAAGAATATCTGTTAATCACTCTGATAACGACACTCACTAGTACACTGAGGGCCTTTAGTGGCGGTCAAAATGGGCTAGCAGCGGCGGACGACGCGAGCGCCACTGCGTTAACGCCCCTGCTAGCCTGTGTCAGCAGTGGCGTTCAGGTCCGTCCGCCACCTTTGGTTCATTCCGGTGGCGGTCGCTGACATCAGCTTGACCCCCACCTCTCCCCCATCAAAGGTGGCGGACGCTCTGTTGTCACACCCGTCCGCCACCATAATGGGTTTTCCAAATTTAAAAAAAAGGCTTATTACCTCTAATCTGCTCTGTTGTCCCCTTTAATGATGCTATAAAGCAACACTAAAGCAGATAACAATGCAAATTAGAAGTACTAGAGACTTGGCACCAACTCACAGGAAGAAGTGAAACGAAACATTTTTTCACTAGCAGAAGACAACAATGAAAATTAGTTGGTAAGATACAACCAGCAGACAACACTCCATTCAGATTACATATATTCATTCAATCTACCATTACAATCTGAGCAACAAGACCTCCAACAGCTATACAATTTCTGAAGATACCAACGAGAACATTCACTCATTCATTCGACCATTACAATCTGAGCAACAAGACCTCCAACAGCTATACAATTTCTGAAGATACCCACGAGAACATTCATTCAAGCCCAACAACATTCAATTTTTTTTACAATCTGAGCTTACCTCCCACAAGCCCAGCCATTTCTGAAGATACCCAGGAGTTGTTGAACCACCAGCTGGTTGATCACCTTGCAGACAGTGGTCCTATGGCCAGTTATCTGTAAATTTATCAAAAATGAGACACTAACTAAAACTGTAGAGTAAGTACAGGTGATGCACCTGGGAGATCTAAACGTAGGGCACATGAGAGAAGACCAGATCACAAGAAGAGCAGAACAAGCCACCGTGAGATCGAGTGGAGATATCAGTTGTTATCCACATTTCAGGAGCTGGGAATCGACGAAACGGAGAGAACTGACCTGGCGGTGAACTGCTACGGGGAGCGCTCCTCAATCCAGACGGCGGTGGCGTGGCCCGGGTCGGCACGAAGGCCAGGATGGCGGGTCGTCGAGGTCGAAGAAGAGCTCGAGGAAGAGGCCGCGCCGTCGCCTGGTTGGAGGTCGCAGGCTCGCCACCTCTCCACGCTGCCCGAAAGCCGCACCACACGCTTCCCCGTCGCGCAGTCGCCGTCGTGGATCTCACCCGCCCTGCTGCGCCGTCGCCGTTGTGGATCTCCCCACCCAGCAGCGCCGCCGCGCCCTCCGCCCCAGATCTGCACGGGTAAGAGAGGAGAGAACGAGGGAGCCG
>LAPY01000703.1:135935-150163 GCA_000970635.1 Eragrostis tef
TGGGTAAGTCTTGCTGAGTATTAGTTGCTCAGGCTTTGGCTCTTTATGTTTTTGTGCAGTGGTCTTTGCTTTCGCTGTTGCTTGGTGGAGTTTCTCAGTAGGTCCACATCGCGGGCTTCGATGTGCGGCCATTTATCGTCGAGTGTAGTAATTGTTGTTGTATCTTCAGACTTCCGCTGTACTACTCACGTGTTTTAAATCATTCTGGATATGTTGTAATAACTTAAATATGAAAAATTTGTGCTTTTTATGTGTTGTAGTGTTGTGTCTGTTCATCAGCACTTCCGACTCGATCCTGTGAATAGCGGAAACGCTACAAACAGATAGAAAAAGAAGTGACATACATACACAGGAATCCAATGGTTTATAAACATCATAGTGCTAGGACATGTTACACGAACAGGATTCCGAAGGGCTACAGTAACGCCGTCCTGAGAGGGTGAAAACACTTTCAGCAAAACCTTCTTTGATCAAGAGAAATACTTATAAATGTCAGCAGCATTCAAGAGGGGGTTGTGGGACGGCGCCGGAAGGAGGCAAATTTTTAGCAATGTAATATAAGTAGAGTGGAGGAATTATAGTACCAACTACCAACTTACATAGCCATGAACCCCACGGATAAGAGGAACCACAGGGCTAGAATGTGTAGCAGCTCCATACAAAATATTTTTGAGGGTTCCAATGTTGTTTTCCTGTTTGGGCTATAACAAGTCGAGAAGCTCAATTAGTTCTCCAAAAACAAAATTTTGAAGGAAACAGAGAAATCTCAAAAATAGCCTGATTGGCCGGGTCGGGCTCATGGATACAGAAGTACCTAATGGAAATTTTAGCTACACTTTAATTGTCTCAAATTCCTCTTCTTTCCCCCAAATAGAGTTTATACTTACGGAAGCAGGGCGGGCGGGCGGAGTTCCGGCTGGTGCAGAAGCAAGATTGGAGACGGGACGGACGACCTGAGTTACGGCTGGAGCAGAAGCAAGGTTGGGGACGGAACAGCCTGCCGTAGCAGCAATGGATGCGTTAGCACGAAGGCGGCGTCTGTTTCTTAGTTTCTTCAACAAGAAGTAGTTGGAGCCGGTGGTGGCCATCATCTCCGCTTCCAAGTCTGCTAGCGAAACAGAACAGAAGCCAAGGACTTCAATTTAACATCCAAAATTTCTGAAAGAAGATGCACACAGGGCTTATTGATTTCGCCTGCTCAAGGAACCTAGCCGGACAATTCTGAATGAAACCTGGCCACGAGGGCACTAAGGGGTCCCATGGTGGTTTTATATAGAGACTGGATTGGACTAGCAAGGTTCGAATCCAACAGAGAAAGGAAATAGATCCGCAACACGTGAGATTCAAGGAAAGTGTCTTTCGAAGAAAAAGGAAATGAAATACTTCCATCTTGAAATAAATTGATTTCTAGTTTTCTCCTAAATGAAACTATGTAAGCTTTGATCATGTTTACATAATAAATACTAATATTACAAAGTTTTTATTGTAAAATATATATTTTTACAATGTTGTAATTTGTTATCATAGATGCTTGTAGCTTCTCTGTAATGTTAGTCAATGTAAATATATTTTCACTTCAGACTTTCCTAAAAACAAACTTATGGGATAGAAGTTGATTTGTAATTACCAACAAAGTGATAGAAAAAAGAAATACTCTTCGCAAGAGCGAGTCATAATTATTGCCGGAACAATGAATTCGGTGTGTGGTTAACGTGATACCACTAGTAAAATTCCTAGATGCCATGTCCCTGTTCTTAGAATCCACACTCACACAAAACTTAAATACCACCTCTGCTTCATAAAGATTGGTATTCTAGTTCTGAACGCATTTAATGATTAGGTGAATGAGAGGATGAAGGAGCAGAGAGATATAGTTATACTATGAATGGGGAAGTAAGAATAACAACTTTTACGACGAAGTATGCAAATGCTAGGATGATAACCATTCTGAAACGGAGGAAGTACTTACATGTGGGTCTTCCAAATTTTTACATTGGTTAGCCCCTAAGGCATTCCCATCAATGGCCATCATCAGCAAACAAAAACACCTTACCAGGGCATCGCCACCAGCGTGAAAAGTGGAACCCAGCCAACATAACGTGGGTATGATTAAAGATCTGAAGGCCCTGTAGCTATATATCTTTAGTCCAATCAAATGAAGAGGTATACTGATCACATATTAGTTAGCTATCATGCCATTATTGCCACATCTCAGCACTAGCCTGCAGTTTTTGAGACAACTGATTATTGCTAGTCAAGGATTAGGATTTTAGGCAAGTTGAAAAGAAAGTTTTCGTGGTACTTGCAAGTATTAGTTGGTTTCAATAATGTTTCCTTTTATTTTATATTTTTGTATTTGATATATGTTTCAAATTACCGAAGTTTTTCAATAAATCATTCATGATGTGCTACATCATCTGCGACATTCAAGTAGTACATCTACATTGTCCCTTGAATGCATAATATAGAACTTGTCTGGAATATAGCATTGAACACTTAAAAAATCTACAAGAGCAATTATGTTGTTGTACCTACTAACAATAAGATTCACTGTTAGAACAATTTAAAACATAGTGCAGAACATATATAACAGAACCATAGATCACAAGAAAAACAAAATGATACACCGAACAATTGAAAGGAAAAAAATATTATTTTTAATTACACTTCTAAATTCGTTTCGAATATATACGAAGAGTATAAAAATAAGTACATATATACCATAGAAAAACATAGTACAAAAATGTATTCATGAAATATTCAACATGATAGGTAAAACTTTCCAGCTGTACAACAATTGTTGTTATCCAAACTGAACATGCCTAATTAAATTTGTATATGAATCAAGAACAGATGAAATCATTTGGAAAGAATAAATAAATTAGAACGACACAATAAATGGGTTAGACATTATTGTTGTTGTTCGACAAATAGAGAGGAATCATCTTTGAGGCAAAAATCTCCACTAACTGGGCCAAGAATATCCACTGGTTTGGAAAACAACCAAAAATCTGAAGACGAACGCAGGGGAGAGGTGCGTGGTAGTGATTCCTGCCCACATCCCCTTAGCGTTCTCCCCAGCAAGACCATGCAAAAAGGGGCAAACGTTTTAGGTGGCTCCCTTGCATGTGCTAGGCCTTGAACTCCTGGCATGCGCGTTAGCTAGGTGTTATCGCTGCTCACCTTCATTATACTGTTCATCTCTGATGCGTTACAAAATTCAAGCAAAAAAGAAGCAATATTTTTGCATTATTACAGTAATACAGTACAGCAGGGCACGTACAATTGAATTACATTTTGCATTACAATGGCTACGTTGGACAATATATGGGGTTCCAGTGTACGACTTCACTCACAGTACTTGCTCAACCTAGAAT
This sequence comes from Eragrostis tef, assembly GCA_000970635.1. Taxonomy (NCBI): domain Eukaryota; kingdom Viridiplantae; phylum Streptophyta; class Magnoliopsida; order Poales; family Poaceae; genus Eragrostis; species Eragrostis tef. The sequence goes on from LAPY01000703.1 coordinate 139,313, forward strand.
AGGAGGGGTGCAGTACGGGCCGTGGAGCCAGCCATCGGAGATGAACTTGTTCGCCGCCTCCGACGGGTGGATGCCGTCCCAGCTGACGCGAGCCGACGGGTCATGGCAGGCTGTGGTGGCCCCAGGCATGCCACATCTCTTGGTGATGTCAAAGTGGTACTTGCCGCCTCCTGCTCCGCAGCACGCTTCAAAGGGATTGCTGAATCCTGCTCCAAGACACAAAATGCAACCAACAATTATAGTTCTCACTTTCAGACCATTTCACTTGATAGTATAGAGTAGAAAAAAATTACCAAACTTTTGAGGCTGTTGGACCATTTGGTAATACAGCTGGTAGTAATCTGCGTACATGATCCTCGCTGACCTGTGCTTCCGTTGGAGGATTTCTACCTGTTTCTGGAGCATTGTGTTGTGGTACTCTGTCAGACGGTTGTAGCTTTTCATGCAGCCGTACTGATCGAGGTCAGCTTCATTGGAGGAACTGGCGAACAACGACAAGAAGAGTGGGAGACAACCCGTTGGGTGGATGCCCGGGACTACAATCTGTCTTGCACCAAGTGCAATTAATCTCTGCTTGAAAGAAAATTGAGACATATATAGTTCATCAGTTTGGTATTTTTGAAGCTGAATAGTTTTTTCTAATGGCATGCTTAGATTGATGATATACGCACCTCAACACCATTTACGATAGCGTTAATGATCATTGGGGTGTTCTTCATTCCCTGCTGTACGGTCAATGCAAGCTCGAGAAGCTGGACGTTGTAGTCGTTTCCTCCAAATCCACCGAACTGAAACAGCGATTTCTTGAGGAATTCTTTGCAGTCTAGCATGAGCCATAAAATCAGTTTAATGGCAAGTTGAAACATCTAATTAAGATGCAAGAAGCTCATGTTGAGGAAGACAGAGAAATCTTGCTAACTCTGTTTTGTCCCACATATGGAAGGAAGCAACTCCTCAAACCACTGGATTTGCGTGCTTAGTGTGCCATGGTTCCAGATTGGATCTTCAACGCCGAGTGATTTGTAGAAGGAGAAGTTCAGTGCAGTACCTCCCGTAATTGCCATATTTGCGCCGCGACGAAAATCTTTGCCTTGAGATTTTAATGGTGGAAGTAGTGGGAGTCCAAGCGCTTGAGCTGATTTTGAAGCATCAAAACAAATCTTTACTAGAGTGTTACACATAAATCTTATACATTACCAGGATCTTCAATGTATAAAATTTTAACGTGGATACTTTTGCACAACAAATATATTGAACTTATATACTTGTACGTTGATGAACAATTTATGTGTATTACCTGCGGAAGTCTTCTGAAAACAAATGTAACAATGTACACATTTGTATCATTATTTTTATAGTTTTTGTTATGACAAATTGCAATTTATGCATCACGGCTCTTCGAATAAGTATACTCTGTTCAGTTTCAACCAATATGGAAGTATAGTCAACTGGTATCATGATAAGCCATGAGAAAATGGCACAACAAATATATTTGTTAACTACGGAAATTATCTAGATTGTTATAACTTCTGCATGAAGCTGAAACATATATATCTTACGTACCGGTGAAGTCAATGACGACGCGGCCGTTGCACCACCGGCAAGATGGCTTGCCGAAGTAGGTCATGCCATAAGGCGGGTGGGTGCAAGTGAGCGCATCGAGCTCCGTCGAGTTGCTGCCGAGGCAGATGTTGCCGGTTTCGGTCATTGAGTCGCCGAAGGCGAACAGGGCATTGTATTTAGTCGTGGCGATGCCGGTACTCCTGCTACCCCCGCTGCCGCCCACTGCTGCGATCAAGCAGGCTAACATAGCAAGGGATGAGTACCTCATCATGGTGCATGTAGTACTAGCTTGCAAGCTGGCTAGCTGTGCACATACATTCATCGACCGGCGGCAAGATTGGCGAATATATACATGCTCGGTTCATGTGCAACCTTTCTGGTTGATAACGGCGAGTTAATTAGAATGTGGCCTGGTCGTTTAGGTTTGTTGGCCTTCACTAAATTTTCTCAACTGCCAAGTCAAGTTTCTAGTATCCTGCACTGAATTTCGGATAGTCCAATGCACTGATCACAAGCACAAAGTTGTCGGGGTCCATTGCAGAAACATTCCAACCAACCTGAGTAGAAATAAAACCAACCTGAGCAAACGTGACAGGTCCTGTTTTAGTTACTTGCACCTTATTTATTACTGGCAGGCACTACCTCTGTCCTACAAAAGTGTCATTCTGGAGTTAGTCAAAGTAAAACTAAGTTTGTTTGATCTTATGGAGAAGGATAACAACATCTATGATACTAAATGAGTACTCTGTGGAATTAAAACTCATAGTGAATCTATTGGTACTAATTTGGTGTCATAAATATTAGTACTATTCTAGGACCTAAGTAGTAATTCTTTGCTCACCAATTTATGAAGATATTTAGCAATGTGAAACAGTATAAATAGAAGGATATTTAGAATTTTGGACTAGTATAAAGCTACACTGAATATATTTAGCATTGAGAATAGTATAAATATAATTGGTTGGCCAAGGGTCCATTGTTAGTCTGCCTGGCATGTGATGGTATCTTTAAACTCATGAGACTTTGGGATGAGACAATATAACTAGAGGAACTTTCTTTATGTGTAAATATTTTTTATATGAAACTATATAACAAATCAAACAGGCCAAAATCTCCAGGATCACGGTGACCCTCTAGACTTGCTAGCCAAACTATGGCAAAAAAAGAGGTTGTTCGTTTTTTTGCCAAGATTTTAGTCATTTAAAATATTACCATTTAGGGATACTAAATAAAGTATAATCACAAAACTAATTGCAGGGCCTCTAGGCTAATTCGCGAGATGAATCTAATAAGGGTAATTAAGCCATGATTAGAAGATAGTTATTGTAGCATCACAGTAGCAAAACATAGCTTAATTAGGCTTATTAGTTTCGTCTCGTAAATATAGCAAGATTCTCTTTGACGTGACAGGGCTAAAAATTTAGCCCTGCAAAACAGACAACCCCAAATGGCGGTCAACGTCCTAATGGTTCCTAATCCTGAGCATGAGATTCGACTTGCTTGGAAACTAGTAGTTCATCGTCACAAAACTAACTACAAAACCATGTGCTAATTTGCGAGACGAATCTAATGAGAGTAATTAAGCCATGATTAGAAGATAGTTACTGTAGCACCGCTGTGGGAAAACATAGCTTAATTAGGCTCGTTAGGTTCATCTCGGAAATTAGCCTCTATTTGTAAAAAAGTTTTGTAATTAAATTTTATTTAATACTTCAAAATAACAAGATTCTCTTTGATTTGACAGGGCTAAAATTTTAGCTCGAGAAAACGAACACCCCCAAAGTCACGATGGTCATCCTTTGTTGGTTTGCTAGACAACTACTAGTCGCTCGTGAGAATAAACCGTTGCTGTGGACCGGAAGTTTCAGTTTCCACTGGAGGCGCGCAAAAAAGCATCAACAAGTAGATCAACCTCCTCAACCTGCAAACATGCAATCAATTCTGCAATCAATCCAAATGTGCTAAAATATCTCTTGCAACCGATAAGGCAAATCTTCAGAGTTTATTTGACTGTTTGTACCAAACCAAGAAATTCCCACAATGCCTTTATAAACGGGATGCTTTTATTTCCCATTATCTAAGAAATTCAACATCCCTAGCCCAACAGCACCGCCGCCGCTCCCCACAATGCCTTCCAGAATCGTGGAGATTCAGCTCGTCCTTTTAGCGCCCATGGAGGGTATTGACATTGAGGCCCCTAGGCTGAAGAGGTTCGATATGAAGACGTTGGTGGGCAGAGATTTCTGCGTGTCGTTCTCGGCACCTGTGGTGGAGAATCTGTTTTGGAGTTGCGTGTTCCTCCACTATCAAAATGTAGGAATTGGCGAGATATGGTCCCTGCGCAGCTTAACCTTACAGATGAGTGGAGGTGTGCACATCCTGAGTTATGCGCGTAAGAAATACCACGGTGAGCATCTACTCCTTTTGTATTTCATATTACAGCTCAACAGCTTCAACCTTAATATATATAAGATCATATATCAATATACTACTGCAACAAACATACAAATGCATGAACAAATTAAATCGTTATTCCTTTGCACAAAATGTCGTTTGGAATAAATTGAAGAAACCACGTTATCAAAATTTCAAAGACCGGATATGTACAAGGTGTGATCCTGCCAATGAAAGCTTAATTGTAAGATTCAGTGTAGGGTTTCGCCTAAAAAATAAGATTCATTGTACGTTGAGGTAGAGATTGACAACTGCAATAGCAGTTAGTTCAGATCCAGAATAAGAGACATTTCACAATTTATATCGACTGACCAACATAGAGGACGCCGGCAATCATAATCTAAACTTTTTTAGTAACTATGGTTTGAACTTCAAAATTTCTAATAGAAGAATATTTAGAATCCGATAGGGTTGGTGTATTTTAATTATTTAATAATTCTCTGATGAAACTTCGTCCTTTCTCAACTTTAATGCTATGAGGAAATTTCTCCTAATTCTGCACAGTGACTATGGCTAGTTGCCTTCTAAACTTCTTTCACTTACATGTGGAGTAACATTATTTTTGTATATTTGCAGCGCATGATGTCACATGCGAACCGGAACTTAATGCAAGAAATAGATCGCCTTCCTAATTTTTCTGTCTTGGAGCTATATATCTCCCCGCTTCGACACTTTTTTCGTGCCATGGCAGTGAATGTACTTGGGACCTGTACCTCTATAAAAAGGCTTAAGGTGGACATTAAAAAAACTGTGGTAAGTCCGAACGTTGCTGTCTGATGTGCATTTTCAAGATTATTTTAGCTGAATTCTCGAATGTTGGAAGATTTTACAAGTTACTGTGCTTGGAAATGGTGCACCAACAAAATTTCAATTTGCTTTCAGACAAACTACGGGTGCCCGCCAAATTGTCCTTGTGATCAATCACAAAACTGGCAAAGTCAGAATGTTACCCTTATGACTCTAGAACAAGTAGAAATACATAACTTGGAAGGAAGCCACCATGAAGTTGATTTCTTGAAATTTATTTTCAGAAGCGCTATCCAGATGAAAAATATGACAGTAACGCTCTCCCCCGAGGTGTTACATGGGAATTCAGGTTTTGAGAAAATCAATAACATCTTCAAGGCTAATACTTCTGTGCAATGTAGTATTTATTGGGGCAGTGGTGAACACTGAGCAGGTTGTCGTTCCATGATTAGCGTATATGCTTGTAGTTTTTTATCTGAAAAAAAGGAAGCTTTATACCAAATATGAATTGTTTCTATCTTCTGCGGCGGAGGTTCTGTCTTGTCCAAACTCAAAATCGTGCAATGACATTTACCTGGACTATGTATTTCCATAATCTAGTTTGGTATAGGCTTGTTTGCTGTCATGACTGGGCGGTGCAATTTTTTATCGCATTCAACAAAATCTGGATCATTCTTGTATATTTCTATTCAACTTGTTGCTGAATATGCAGCACGCCGGCTGAACTTGTTTTTATTTATTTTTGGTTGAAAATAAACTGTAGTTAGTTTTTTTTGTTAAACATTCAAGGTGGTTTTTCTATTTGGGATGCCGGCAAATGTTGACCAAAATGACGGCAATTGGAAACAAGGCACTGATACTGTGATGCTGATTAGATTTTGAATTCGGTGCAGAGTACTGACAGAAAAGAAAAAGTGTATACAGCTTCGATCTACGTTTGTTTTTCTTGAGAAAACCTGGACCCGTCCAAATACGTCCATATTCTGTAGTGGCTGAATTTCCCATTGCCTTCGCGCAGCCCATGCAAAAGGGAAAATCGGGCCTGTTGCAGGACAATAGCCCGGCCCATGACCCAAGACACTCTGGCATAGGCTTGCCCTTTTACTCCTTAAAAAAAAAAATAGGCTTGCACTTTTTTTTTTCCCACGCAGGATCTTAAGCACTTACGAACCAACCCGAATAAACATGAAAGTTACTGTTTTGCACAAAGGCAAGTAAGTACAGTTCGTCACCTAGTGTTTGTTTTCATAATACTAGCCAGACTGTAATATATATACACTGTTTTTCTGTTCCAAAAATTACAGAGAAATGGAAACATAATGTGGATTTGCGATCCAGGTGGAACATGTCTACACGTTATGCCTCTTAGCGAACATTAGTGTTCTCATTTACATCTAATTATCAACAGTGTGGCATCTATGATGATTTTGTTTATCTCAATGAAACATTCTTATGTAAATATATTAGCATATTGTTAGGATATTACCGTTTTTTTTTGCGAAGATAGGATATTACCGTCTTTTATGCTAAATATATAGAAGGCCAGTTTTATGGTACCTAAAAAAAATGTGGATCGTCCATTTTATCTAGATCGGTGACCTTTTACCTCTTAGGAAGTAATAGGTTCCCACAATTATAGGAAGATTTGTTTTCAAGGTTGTTAAGATTTTTCTTCTTTCATTTACGCGCAACGCATTCATCAACGCACCTCATTGCCGGAATGTGAAACAATTGGTAGAAACCATCCAGATCTTGTCCCATATCATCCACATTCCCTTCCATGAAACTCTCTGAAAGAAAAAAGAAAAGAAAAAAAAAACAGAGGAAACAAATTTGTTCCCAAACACAAGTAAAGTAAGGCAATTTATTTGGCAGTGTTTATTTGGAGGTGAGTGGGTGCCCCAGGCGCGGCGGCGCACGTCGATGTGCGGACACGGCGCTTTCCTTCTTGGCAATCGACCACCGCCCACGAGGCTCGTTCTTTGGGGTCTGTCTGACGCGGCACGGCAGGAGTCAACAAAAGCTTCAAGTACCAGGCACATGCGCTGCGTACGTGCCGGGGGCCATGTCGACGGATCGCTTGCCGACACGTCGTGAGGTCCCTGTTTCCTTGTATTTCTGTGTGATGCGGCGTGCGAAATAGATTTGCTAATTTCCTTGTATCCCTGTTTCCTTGCCGGATGTGCAATCTCTGCTTACTGATTGGTCGTCCGTCCGTCCGTACGTGCGGTGCGGTGCGGTTGGTGTCACCGGTCGCCGACCGGCCTTTCGTCTCGCCTCCGTTGTCACCGGTCGCCGACTAGCTAGAGCTGTGTGTGCGCTCGATCTGTCTGAAGAAGAAAGTGAGCGAGCGTCATCATGAGGGCCGCATGTTACGGAGCCCGAAACCTACCGGACACCGGAACATGGGCATCATTGCTTCTCTGACGAAGAACAAATTGGCGTATAATCACGTCACCGCCACACTCAACAGTACACGAAAGCGACGGCAGTAAACACCTCACATGCGGAAGAGCAAACTAAAGCTCGATTTCGGGCGCGATAATCTCCACGACGGCCAACTGCCCCGACGTCGACCACGTACGCAAAGCGACACACAAAAAGCACGCTGTTTCTTCGCTCCATCTCTCCATCTGAAACTCGCTCTTTTCAGGTCCGGCCATTTGAGCCGAGCGCTTTCTCGCATGTGCCCACCACGAGGGCCTGGGATCGATCGCCGAGCGGAAATGCTGGACTCGGCCGCGTCGACTCCATACACACCAGCACTGTCAACCAGTCACACCTGTCACCCGATCCCATACTATGTTATTCTTAGTAGTTGAATATTAGTAGTATTGTATCAAGCGCAACCCAACAAAGTTTCTTGATTGGACTTGGGCGCCGTGTGTGTACATGCATGCCCATATGCCTAGCGACGAATGGACGCGGCCGAGAGCACGTAGTCGAACTCAGGCCTCTATTTGTACACTTGTACTTTGGAACCATCCGTGTTCGTGACTAGTACTCCGGATTCAGGGTATGCAGGCCTCGCATGCCTCCATGTGGGATGTCTTGTGCACCAGCAGTAGGGGGATGATCCTCCAAAGGGCGCCTATAGTGGCTAGCTAGTAGTCGCTGCTGCTACATGTATGCGCACTGTGGGTAGGTTGCACACTGTTGCCTGCCGTACAATCCCAAAATGGTCGTTGTAGCTCTTGAAAGCGTCGTCGGCCACAAGCAAAGCAAAGAGCATGGTGGGTGGTGTATCCGCGCTGCTGTAGCACCACTGTGTAACTTAGATATACCATCCATGCTCCATCGGCCAATTAAGTGCGCACGCAAGAAGCATGGCTAAATAGGCTTGCATAAGGGAAAAGAAAAGAAGCATGGCTAAATGAAGTGGAGTAGTACTGAAACTTGCTAACCGATCGAACGCGAATAGCATCGGCGCAAAGCTAAAGGACGACGAGATGATAGTGGCTCTGTAACATGATGGCGCGCATGTGCTTTGCGGCGACATTCCGTCGGAAAAGGTGCTGGCATTTTCGATGATGCCGATTGACACTGTCAATCATGATGATGAGTGAGGCGCTCGGGGAATTTTACTCTGGCGGAACCCTGTTGATGATGCCGATTGACGCTGTCAATCATGATGATGAGTGAGGCGTTCAGGGAACTTTACTCTGGAACCCCAGATCTGTCGTCAATTATTGGGCTAATCGATCGATGGACGCCTCTGTTTCACAAGCACGGGCAGAACAGAATGTTACTGTTACTCTTCTTCCTGTCTCGCGCGACCAAGAACCAAACAAACATGGGGTAGCTTGAACATGTTCGGAAGTTGCACAATTAAGTACTAACCAAACACGTACTGATCGAAGTTGCTCGTGTGCCGGGTTTTTTGACAAAGCAGTGGTGGTTGTGGTTGAGCTCTGCTGGGTGCTGGCTGTTGGAGCCCGGCCGATCGACCCAAGCAAGAAGCAACGGCAGCGAAGGCAACAACTGTACACGGCTGCCAGAATCAACTTTGCCTCTATAGGCACGCCGTTCGGTTGTGGACGGCTTGGAACTTTGCCGTGGCAGCCGTCAGTTCCCAGTCACCACACTAGCAGCCGGCTGGTGAGGACAGACAGAGCTCAAAAAGGGATGCAAGCCTACAAGCAAGGTGCGGCAATGCTGGTGCATCACCGGCAGGGCCGGCTCTGGGCCGGGGCAATAGGGGCGACCGCCTAGGGCCCGGCCCAGGTAGGGGCCCCAAAAAATTCTGCATATATAGTGACTCTAACATGCACAGCCCAATTAAAAAGCAGGCCCAAGCAAGCCGATGCAAAGCTAACACGCCAGCAAGTTGGCAATCCAATTCCAATGAAAGCAACGATCTATTTACTCTTCGGCTCTTGTTGTCCAGCCTCTTCCTGTTCGTCTTTCTAGCAGCGGCGCCGCTTGGCGCTCGCCTTCTCCCCTTCTCCTCTGTGACTTTTTTTTTTAATTCCCAATTACTTTAATCTTCGAGATTTTTCGCCTCCAATAGTAGTTCCCGGCTGGCCGGGAAGGAACAAATCAGTTATGTTCCTGGATTTGGAATTTAGGACTCACCGCTCACGATTCTGTTCAAGGCAGAACCGAGGTAAATCCAGGCCGGGCCTGTAAATTTGTTAATTGCCTACAGTTTCCCCATAGTTAGTCTATGCTTATCCTTTCTAATCAACAAAATTCAGGTTGTGTTGAGATGAAAACAGGTAGAGAATGCTAGCGTGCATGAAAACTTGAATGAAGAAAATGAGGGCAATGACGCTAGAGAGCAAAATTTTCGGCTTTCATAAATATTGAGCGGGCTCTGATGTTATATTTTCAGCATTCGTATAAAACTTTCTCTTTTATTTGTTTGTTTTTACCATCATATATATTTTATAAGCAAGGGCCCCGACATTGTGTTCGCCCCAGGGCCTTTGAAAATATAGAGCCGGCCCTGATCACCGGCTTGTTGCCTTCCCTAACGTCCGTCCATCGGACCCCTGTTGCGTTTCTCATTTACTCGTACCCACACTTGCCAACGCTCTCCCTTGTGAGCGGGGCCCACACTCCCCACAGACACACACACACACACACACCATCTCTCTTCCTTTCCTATATATACAAGCACGCACCGAAGTCTATCACAGAGCAGCTCAGTGAGGAGTAGGAGTAGCAGAGTGTGCTCTGCTCTCAACACTTGGCTCAGCAGCCACCAAAGTAAAGCAGTGTGTGTTCTGCTCTCAACACTCAGCTCGGCAGGCAAAGCCCAATGGCTTCGTCGTCCCTCATGCCGGCCTTGCTGCTGCTCGTGGCAATGGCGGCCGCCGCGGTGGCGCAGCCATCGCCGGGGTACTTCCCCAGCGCGAGGCACCGGCCGGTGCCGTTCAACTTCCGCGCTCACCATCTGGCTCGACAAGACCTGCGGTGAGTGTTTTTCTGTAATTGACCATTGTCTGCACCAGTGTGCGTATGTTGATTTTCTACTACTACCTGCATGCACCGCCATTGTTAATTTTACTGCTTAAGCTGCTTTTTGTGTGCCTTTTGCCTTTGTCGCAAGCGTGGTCTATGTGTGTCATTGACGTGTTCAGTCCCGTGCCTCACGGCTGATGACATGGACGGATCGCTAACTGCTGGCAACGCGTGATAAGGGCGCACATGTATTATTTGTCCGTTTTCAAAGTGTTTGCACTAGCTCTCGATCGTCTCTTGATTGGACAGATGCCTCCTCACTGATCGGACCTTGGAGTTGCTGCTTAATTCCGATTTGCATATATTTATTTACCGATGACCATATCCGAAATGTTAATGATCATTGCCATCATACTCCGCTTAAAATTTACTAACAAATCAACAATTATTAATCGCAGGGAGCGGGTTCAAGTCGAAGCACGCGTACCGGAACGGCTACTTCTCTGCCCGTATCAAGCTGCCCGCAGGCTACACGGCGGGCACCAACACGGCCTTCTACCTCTCCAACAACGAAGCCTACCCTGGCTTCCACGACGAGATCGACATGGAGTTCCTGGGCACGGTCCCGGGCGAGCCTTACACGCTGCAGACGAACGTGTACGTGCGGGGCAGCGGCGAGGG
>LAPY01000704.1:8298-26312 GCA_000970635.1 Eragrostis tef
GACCCTTCCTTCACGGCAGGTCCGGACGGCCGGACAGAACAGCGCGCGGCAAACGACGAGACGCCTCAAACTCGCCGGAGCCCGACAAGCAGACGTACGGCTAGCTAGATCCCTGCGCCGTCCCGTGCCGCCGTTGCAATGGCGAGGCGCATGCAGATGCGATTCTTGCTGCTGATGATATGTTCGGGGGGAAGAAGAAATGGTGCCTCGTTTTAGCGCGATTGGATCCCCCCGGCCGGTCGCCTCCGCGAGCGAATGAATAAGAGAAGGTTGTCGCGTGGCGGGGCCGCCCAAATTAGGAGGGCGCGCTTAATAAGGCAAGCGCTCACGGCGTGGCGTGACTGGCGTCAACTGGAAGCTGTTGCAACGGCGATGCAGGTTGGCGGCGGCGCCGAGGGTTCTGCAACGTGCCAACAAACGCGGCCTCTTTTTGGCTCGTGACAGCGCCGGCGAGATGGGATGGCGCCGCAGCTCCGCAGAGGTCGCGTCCTCGCCGTGACAGCAGAACGGCGTGCCTGAGACGCGAGGGCCGAGACTGGGCATGGCCGGGCACAGCACCACCATTTTTGAGATCTTAAAAGTGCAGCGTGATCGATTGTTAGGGTTACATTTGACTAAACAATGATTTGTACGCGTTTATGTAATCGCGACAAGCCGTTCTCGAAAAAAAAAATCGCGACAAACCCTCCTGACAAACCTGAACAAGAACTACTACATGGGAACCCTGGGATGAATCCATTTCTGTTGGGATGAAGCCTTCAGTAAAAAAAAAAGCAGGCGTGATAGCTGAGGACGAAAGGGAAAGACAAGCGAATGAGGTGGGGGCAGGTAAGACATGCGAACGTACCAGATAACTCAATCAAAATGCATAATACATGTATCTAAATTATTCAATCGTAACATGTGTCGGTACATTGTTCAGCTAGGTACTGACAAGAGATCATACGAGTTATTTTCCATCGGATTGGAGGGGATGTCTCGGGCTTGCGCTTGGACAGTGGGCCTTGCACTCTTCCCTTGTGTCATAACACGGCGGTTCTGGGCGCATAAGCTCGCAACAGTAGCATATTCCGCCTTTTCTAAGATCACAATGCGTCTGGCTGCAAAACTCAAGGTCACTGCCTCTGTTACCATCGCCAGCCGTAGTAGCATTGGTACTTGCAACAGTAAGGCCACTATCGACCGTAAGTAGCTGATGAGGACGGGCTGCGCAATAGTTTGTGTTCATCATCAATTCATAACACACGCATATATGTGTATTGATCATAATAAGTTTAATGACAAAGAGAGGATTGTAATATAGAGTATACTTACATTGTGCGTGGGATGCAAAGAGCACAACAAACAAGAATGTCGTAACCATGCTGCACACAACCTTCATATTGGATCACTGCTAAGACTAAGCTAGAGCACACCGAACAAGCCTTGGCCGCACACCATGGGCTGCAGGCATTTCGTGGGTTCATATATAGAGAGTAAACGAGCTGGTCTAGATTAGTCAAGTTAGCGACATACATGGGATCTGTGCGTGCAGTCATGATTTGATACGATCTTTTTGCGTTTGGAGATGATATCCTACCATGTGCAATGCCCATGCCGTCAATATTTCATTCAACCGTCTTGGAATGTGTGTAGAAAATATGGAGGAAAATATTGCATGTTTACGAATGTTACCATACGTGATACATGGCCGTTCAGCGTGCACATAACCTGGGTGAAGGGTCCGGGCAAAAAAGGGAAAAAAAGAAAAGAAAAAAGAGTGATCCCTTACCCAGCCCACGATGTCCTCTCTACCATGCATCGGAATTACGAACGAGCACCAAAGGCTACTGGCCCGTTCTATACAGGCCCATCAGAACTACCGGGCCGAACCTTCTCGCCTGCTAGGGCTTCCTCTCCCCACCATTTTCTAGAACAAACTCGGCCGCTTCCGCATCTCCCTCTCGTCGTCTCCCTCCCAGCTCCCACGCACTCGCAGCCACTAGGGTTTTACGCGCCCGCCGACCCCACCGACGATGGTGGGCCTGGGCGCGATGCCGGGGTACGGGATCCAGTCTATGCTCAAGGAGGGCCACCGCCACCTCTCCGGCCTCGACGAGGCCGTGCTCAAGAACATCGACGCCTGCCGCGAGCTCTCCGCCATCACCCGCACCTCACTCGGCCCCAACGGTGAGCCCCCGCGTCGCTTATTGTTCGGTTCAGTTGGGTTGGTTGCTAGAGGACTAGGGGGGATCTGGAGCGTAGAGTGAGGAAATGTTTCCGGATCGTGGAGCGAACAGTCTGTTGGGCCAGTAGATGCGGCAAGCTTAGCTCGCGTCTGTTTGTCGAGGAATTAGTAGATCATATAGACTAAAGTGATACCGAGCTGGAAAAAAATTCTGATGAATATCTGGCGTAGTGTCAAAATTTGTCCTTATGCCCTGGGTGTGCCATTTGACACTTTCAAATTGCATTCAGTTGCATAGAGCGTTTGGCTCACGAAAATTGATTGCCAACACTCTAGCTGTTGATAGCTCTTTAATTTCCAAAACACACTGAGGAGTTCTTGTGATTGGTTGCTCGACAGCGCCATTGATCCAGTTTTCTGCTTGTAGGAATGAACAAGATGGTGATCAATCACCTGGACAAGCTCTTTGTGACCAACGATGCCGCCACCATCGTGAACGAGCTTGAGGTTCAGCACCCGGCTGCTAAGATCCTGGTGCTGGCTGCCAGGGCACAGCAGGAGGAGATCGGGGATGGAGCTAACCTTACCATATCTTTCGCCGGTGAGCTGCTCGAGAAGGCGGAGGAGCTCATCAGGATGGGCTTGCACCCGAGTGAGATCATCATTGGCTACAACAAAGCCATCAACATGGTAAACTTACCTTCTTCCATTCGAGAGGCCTTTTGCTGGTTACATCTGCGGTCTGATGCTAGGATCTTTGTGTTGTGCCTTTGCGTTTGGTGTGCAGGCAATTCAGGTTTTGGAGGATCTTATCGAGAAAGGATCAGAGAACATGGATGTAAGAAATATGGAGGAGGTTGTGCTAAGGATGAGATCTGCTGTTGCGAGCAAGCAATTTGGCCAGGAGGATATACTGTGCCCTCTTGTCGCTGATGTAAGCTCATCCATACAATCTTACATTGGATGGAGTATTTGTCCTTTTCACTCTATCATGATACCAAACAAATATTTTTTTCTCGGCCTTTAGGCTTGCATTCAAGTTTGCCCCAAGAATCCTGCAAACTTCAATGTCGACAATGTTAGAGTGGCGAAGTTGGTTGGAGGTGGTTTGCACAACTCCACTGTAGTCCGTGGGATGGTTCTGAAAAATGATGCTGTTGGGAGCATTAAAAGGGTGGAAAAGGCGAAGGTGAGCTCGAAACATCCAACCTCATCCCTAAGGCGTATCTGTTGGTTTTCTGCCAATGTTCATACCCCTATTTTTTTTCAAGCTTAGCTCGCGTCTGTTTTTTCGAGGAATTAGTAGATCACACAGACTAAAGTGATACCGAGCTGGGAAAAAAATGCTGATGAATATTTGGCGTAGTGTCAAAATTTGTCCTTATGCCCTGGGTGTGCCATTTGACACTTTCAAATTGCATTCAGTTGCATAGAGCGTTTGGCTCACGAAAATTGATTGCCAACACTCTAGCTGTTGATAGCTCTTTAATTTCCAAAATACACTGAGGAGTTCTTGTGATTGGTTGCTCGACAGCTCCTTTGATCCAGTTTTCTGCATGTAGGAATGAACAAGATGGTGATCAATCACCTGGACAAGCTCTTTGTGACCAATGATGCCGCCACCATCGTGAACGAGCTTGAGGTTCAGCACCCGGCTGCTAAGATCCTGGTGCTGGCTGCCAGGGCACAGCAGGAGGAGATCGGGGATGGAGCTAACCTTACCATATCTTTCGCCGGTGAGCTGCTCGAGAAGGCGGAGGAGCTCATCAGGATGGGCTTGCACCCGAGCGAGATCATCATTGGCTACAACAAAGCCATCAACATGGTAAACTTTCCTTCTTTCAATCGAGAGGCCTTTTACTGGTTACACCTGCGGTCTGATGCTAGGATCTTTGTGCCTTTGTGTTTGGTGTGCAGGCGATTCAGGTTTTGGAGGATCTTATCGAGAAAGGATCAGAGAACATGGATGTAAGAAATATGGAGGAGGTTGTGCTAAGGATGAGATCTGCTGTTGCGAGCAAGCAATTTGGCCAGGAGGATATACTGTGCCCTCTTGTCGCTGATGTAAGCTCATCCATACAATCTTACATTGGATGGAGTATTTGTCCTTTTCACTCTATCATGATACCAAACAAATATTTTTTTCTCGGCCTTTAGGCTTGCATTCAAGTTTGCCCCAAGAATCCTGCAAACTTCAATGTCGACAATGTTAGAGTGGCGAAGTTGGTTGGAGGTGGTTTGCACAACTCCACTGTAGTCCGTGGGATGGTTCTGAAAAATGATGCTGTTGGGAGCATTAAAAGGGTGGAAAAGGCGAAGGTGAGCTCGAAACATCCAACCTCATCCCTAAGGCGTATCTGTTGGTTTTCTGCCAATGTTCATACCCCTATTTTTTTTAATCAGTTGAATGTGTTTAGAATAAACGAAGTCCATGAATTGACACCTAATTCTGGGTATTCAAGGCAAAGTTGAGCTTGAAACTTCCAATCTCATCCCTAAGGCATATCTGTTAGTTATCTCCATGTGTTATACTTCTGTATATTTCATCACGAAATCATCAGTTAAGTGTCTTTAGAAGAAACAAGGTCCATGAATTGACCCCTAGTTTTGGGTTCTCAGGGCCAATCCATGTTTGCATACTTCACTATAACCAAGGAAAATTTTATGACAGTTGAGTAGTGCATGTATGCTGCATGATATCTCTCGTGATTTGGTTCTTTTGTAGAGTGGTGGCAACCAATTTCATGAATATACTTGCATTAATGTTTTTGACTCACTATAACATTACTAGATAATAATTTTCTCCAAAATTATTCTTTCAATCTTACACTGCTGCTGCGTAATTGAATGGACACATTATGGACTGGTGGCTTTTTAGTTATGAATAATATGTAGTAATTTGTGCCATTCTTGCATTTAAAATTTACCAGGCACAGAGAAAACTTAATCAATCAAAGTACCCATCTTTATTAAATGATGTCTGTCAGTTTTTCTTCCTAAATTCTAAAACCAGTCAAATTCAGATTGCAGTATTTGCTGGTGGTGTTGATACCTCTGCGACTGAAACGAAGGGAACTGTGTTGATACATTCTGCTGAGCAGGTATGTTTTTACCATGAGGATTCACCTTTCTGACATAAAATTGTTTCTAATTTATCTTCACTAGCAAACTGTAGAATTGGTTTATTTTGACATTCTGTAATAGATTCTGTGTTTATACAAATGTATGGTTCTTAATTCCCAGATAATACTTGTTTTTTTTGGCAGCTTGAAAATTATTCTAAGACTGAGGAAGCTAAGGTGGAGGAACTTATCAAAGCTGTTGCTGACTCAGGTGCCAAGGTTATTGTCAGTGGAGCAGCAGTTGGCGACATGGCATTACATTTCTGTGAACGTTACAAGTCAGTGCTTTGCTTCTTATACGAGTCATGATCTGAAGGAATTATTTTAATTTTCTGTGGCAATGGTTTTTATTGTTAAAACCTATCCTTTTAAAAGGAGAGTTATCCTATATCTTAGTTACTCTAAAACCATATGAAAGCTCTAGCATGAGAAAGCATCTCAATATTGGGTTTATTTGGCATTTGAATGCTTGTAGTAGTTAATCCTGTTCATGTCCTGTTACTGATTTATGTTTTGTTTGCAGATTAATGGTTTTGAAAATCAGCTCAAAGTTTGAACTGAGAAGATTCTGCCGTACCACTGGGGCTATAGCAATTGTAAGTTGTGATTTCAAACTGTGCTTGCTGCATGCCATAGTAAGTAGTAACATACTTATAGTGATGTCTTGTTCCTTTTCCAAACAGTTGAAACTCAGCCGACCCAATGCGGATGAATTAGGATATGCAGACTCTGTTTCGGTGGAAGAAATTGGCGGCACTCGTGTATGTTCCATTCCTTTATCATTTCATGAGTGGTGTGTATACATTCTTGCTCACCCCATTTTGTTGTATAGGTTACCGTTGTCAAGAATGAGGCAGGTGGAAATTCTGTGGCTACTGTTGTGTTGAGAGGCAGTACTGACAGTATCCTAGATGATATTGAGAGAGCTGTTGATGATGGTGTCAATACTTACAAGGTATACAGGTGGCACATATAGTATTTTGTAATCAGGTTTAGTTTGTTTTGGAATAGATTTAATTAATATGTCATTACGATTAGCTAAGATTATCTGACTTCTGGTGTTTATACCAGTCAATGTGCAGGGATAGTCGGATAATTCCTGGTGCTGCTGCAACAGAAATAGAATTGGCAAGGAGATTGAAGGAGTTTTCTTTGAAGGAAACAGGGTAATTATATTTCTAATGTGTTAGCAAATTAATTTCATGTACTAGGTAAAACAATACATCTGAAACTGTGACACATTATGATAGTTAAAAAGAAATGATGTAGTATTGGCTGAAAAAGGTGTTGTATTGACTTGTAGTTTTAATTGTCAAGGATAATTATTTTGAATGAAATGCGGTAATTATATTTCGAATTTGGTAGCAAATAAATATCATGTAGTAGGTAAACCGTTACATCTGAAACAGTGAAACATAATGGTAATTAAAAAGTAATGTTGTCGGCAGAAAAGGTGTTGTATTGGCTTAGTAGTTTTAATTGACAAGCTTTATTGACATGTAAGGTCCCCCAGTACATAAACATTGCCAATAGACGTTAAATTATTGTTATGTTTCTCCATAAAATTTGATTGTAGTCTAAGCTGCAACCCTGTAGAACCAAGAGGTTTGATATCCAATAATTATCTAAAACAAGTTTCTAGTAACAGTTGTTACAAATATGTTGTTTGGTTGATGATACCATGGAATGTAGTGATATACACAATGCTTTTCGCCATCTTTTGTTGATGTTTAAGTATTATGCAGGTTGGATCAGTATGCTATCGCAAAATTTGCTGAAAGCTTTGAAATGGTTCCAAGAACCTTGGCTGAGAATGCTGGACTTAGTGCAATGGAGATTATATCTTCTCTTTATGCCGAGCATGCTAGTGGCAATACAAAAGTTGGCATTGATTTGGAGGAAGGTGCTTGCAAGGATGTATCAATCTTAAAAATTTGGGATCTCTACATGACAAAGTAATTTTATACTTTTTAAAGTATTTGTTTTACACGGGCATTGCATGTGTTTGCATTCACATAATTGCTCTGGCGGTTGAAGCTGCTTTTGCTGATGCTCTTTACTTAACTGTTCAGGTTTTTTGCCCTAAAATATGCAGCCGACGCTGTATGTACTGTGCTAAGGGTGGACCAGGTAGGGATCTTGATGCTATGATTCTTTTTGGGTTAAAGAAAAGATTTCATGGTCCATAACTAATAGTTGCATTTATGAACTGTGCAGATCATCATGGCAAAGCCTGCAGGAGGGCCAAGACCCCAGGCTGGCCCTGGGATGGACGAGGATTAGTTTCGTCAGTGTACTTGTGTTTTTCTTTGTATCACGCTGCGGTTTTTCAGCACAGAAGACATCTTATCTAGGTTTGATTCTGTAGAGGATTTTGGGTTGCCTGGAGTTTGCGTTTGGGAGGGTTGCCTTGGTTGAGCTGATGCCGTGCCCCCTGTGGGATATTTCCTGGTGTATTATTGTACCGTTGTATCAAATCACTAGCCCAAGTATTTTTTTTTCTATTTTTCAGCTTCACAAATTGGGCTCGTGTTAGTGGGATTTAGTTAGTTGAAAGACAGCGTTGCCCCGGATTTGCTTGGTAGCAGTCGCTTTGCTGTTGCCAGATATACCGGCATTGACACTAGGGTTATCCTCACTCAGCTTTGGCGAGTCTTAGGATGCATTTGTTGTCTCGCTAACTCACTCAGCTATTTTTGTGTCGAATCACTAAATGAAGCTGAGTTACTAGTGACATGCCGGCTTGATGGTGTTATGGCAAAAGTTGACAGATAACGAAGGGAACGAAGCTAAACAATCTTTACGGGTCATGGCTTCATGGGTGGCCTAAGGCATGACAAACTCCAATATGCCCCAGGGGGAGCTGTTTTGAGAGGAGTCAGAGTGGCTTATATGTTTTACAGTTACAAATCATTCCGTGTCTCTATTGTTCATGACAGAGAAGACAGCGCATGCCCCAGCACACGGACGTGCTAAACCAACACTACTGTCATTATATTACGAAAACATTCAACTGAAGTAATGGTGACATAAACTTAATGATGATAAGATAATAATACTTAATGATTTTTTCAACACAACATAATACTAGTTGCGCAAATGTGCAGATTGAGCGTCTATCTGGCTGATCGATTGAGCCTCCTAGGCTCCTACGGCGTGATCTTGGAATGGCATGTAGGGCACTTGGCGTTGCACTCAGCCCTTGTTTCATAACACGTCTCGTTTCGCCATTCAGGTTCACAGCAGTAGACGTCCATACGGCCACGGCCGACAACGTTACGGGTCCTCTTGGTGCAAAATACGAGTTCGCACGCGTCCTTGATCTCATCTGCTTGCATTGCCTCGGATTTTACAACCGTAGCATTGGTAAGATTACTCTCAACAACCCCAGGACGACCTGTTACAATAATATTCGCATTCATCATAATAATCTGACATAAATTTAAGACGAAGACTTGATGGCGGTCTATACTTACATTGTGCAGGCGATGCAGAGAGCACAACAAACAAGAATATGGCGGCCATCACGAACACCATGCAGCAGCCGCTCCTCATATTGGATTGTTGCGAAGATGTATAAGTCGAGGTATGGTCAGGTTTGTAAAACAAGGCTTCCTCACACGACGACACAATTGTCTCGTGTTGCGTGAGTTTATAGAGTCCTGGTATAGATTACACGACCTAATTACATGCAAGGAAGGAGACTTGGATATGCCCTAAATGTAACAAATCTGTGTACAAACACTAGTTCATATAAATGGGATTGTGTAAACAAACCTGCCTAACTTGTGCATCATGGATATATTAGAAAGATTATATAACTGCAAAAATCGAGATGCACATTTCAGCGTTTCAGTTTGGAAAGAAATACATAATCAAATCCTCTCGAGAGAAACTCTACATAATCCAACAACGGAAACAAACTAGCTAAGGCTCTCAGCGGGCTTGCAAGTTGCAACTATCCATTTTTCTGTTTAGCTAACGGGCCTGTAGTCTAGCCTATCCTGGTTGGGCTTGTTCAGCGAATATTGTTGGGCTTAAAAGAGAAAATGCAGGGAACCATATGCTCATATTCTTAAAAGAAAAAAAGATAAAAGAAAGAGTCACCTCATAATCAGGGGAAATATTGGGTGCAATAGAGCTATTTTGCACAGATTGCACGGAAATAGTCTATTGCACCCAGTATTCCCCCTCATAATCACGGCAATTGCTCTAGGGAAACATTTTCAGTTTCGAAGTTACAAAGTTCTTGAATATAAATTCCATGTTAAGGTCATGCAATACATTGTAGTATCACTGCATCGCCTACATGGCCTTCAAACTGATTTCAAGTGATGAGATCAAAATGTCATGGCAATGCACTCCTCTCTTACAGCTGCAAAGAGGTCGGAGTTCATGTATCTCTCACCGCCGCTTGGAAACATGGTGACAATCATCTTCCCCTTGTTTTCTTCCCTGGAAGCGACCTAAAGGCACACAAGAGGATTACTAATTAATTTCATAACGGGGAATTACAGCAGAACAGACGAGTCCTTATTAGTTAGGATGTTTAAACCTTCAAGCAAGCTGCAAAGTTGGCTCCAGAAGAAATGCCCACAAGAAGGCCCTCTTCCTTGGCCAGCCTCCTTGCGTTAACCATTGCTTCCTCAGTGGTCACAGTGACAGCCTCATCGATAACTGAGGTGTCCAGGACTTCAGGTAGAAATCCTGGCCCGATTCCCTGAATTTTATGTTTGCCTGGTTCGCCGCCTGAAGATAGACATAGTATGTCAATATTACCATTTAATGGGAAAAACACTTCATTGTTCTGTAATTTTGTACGACCAGTGACAATAAGTATTTAGACTCATAGAGTTTCCTGAACCAAGCAAATCATGTTCTATAGTTATGCACACAGTATGGGTCATACACTGGTGTTTCTCCCTAAACAAAATCGTATTGTGATATTATGAATAACTAGCAGCATACCCGTGCATTGCTACGGCTTCGAAATTAAGTAAAGGACTTTTGGTTCTAGCTATACAAAATTCAATTTCCTCCACAAAGTGTGTATTTTTAACAGTTATTGTTAGCTACCCTGTTAAAACTTTCCATTTCCTGAAGCTCCACTTCTCTCTTGTGAGTGGCATTGTGGTCTTGTGGGTAAATAATTCAGAAAGGAGGGGTAAATATAGTGACGGACCACCCACCAACACGGCAACACAAGCACCAACTGGCATTTTTATGTATGGTAAAGATAAAATAGTACTTTCCACTCTATGCAGTTGCAAAGCTAATATTCATTCTTATGCTTCTGACGGGGCGTATTACCTGAAATGACCGGACTCTCTGCAGGCTCAACACAGATGATCTTGACATCTGGGTTTTGCATCTTCAGATACTTTCCGACACCAGATACTGTACCTCCTGAGCCTGAAGCAGCTACAAATATGTCCACCTTACCAGCTGTGTCCTTCCAAATCTCAGGACCTGTATCACGATACCATATAGAGACAGCATAGTGAGTTGTAACGATTTCAGCAGAGTATATCAGCTTAGATAGAAACTCCAAAGTATAGAATGTCAATATTCTGTAATACAGAGTCCATGCAGTTTACTGGAAATTTTGTTCAATATAGTATTCGAAATAAAATAATGTAAAGGTTACCATGTTGGATTATCATTCGAAATGAAATAATGTAAAGGTGTCTAGTACCATCTCGACGGTTGCTACATCTAGTCATTTAAAAAATAAAGTCAACGGAAGGCAACTCTTGTTTACTGAGACCGAGCCATCTTATCTGAACTCATCCCAAAGAACCGTACCAGTCCATCTAATATGCGCGTCACGATTTGCTTTGTTAGAGAACTGATCAAGAACATGCACGTTCGGCAATTCGTTTTTGAGCTGTTCAACCTTGTCAGCTATACCGGGGAACCCAAGTGCTGGATCTGCATATGGCCACACCAAAGGGAGAAGGTCAAACATACAACTCCTCTGAACTTACACTGCCAGTGACAGTGTGTAAAGAAAAATCCATTATAGAAGGCCAAATTCCTTAACTTCTTATACAACTTATCTTACCTGTTAAATACAATTCAGCACCCATGTATCTCAACAGCACCTGCTTATCAAACGAATATTGACCCGGCATAACTGCAACAAACCTGTAACCTTTCCGAAGCGCAATGAGGACCAATCCCAAACCCAAGTTACCGCTTGTCGGCTCGACGAGTGTGGTGACACCAGGTTTAATCAGACCCCTCTCCTCTGCATCTTCTATCATTCTTCAGAAAAAAATAGAAGTGTTACTGTGTAGTCCGTGTCAGTAGAATTGTATAACTGACGAACAATAACAGAGTATGTAGTTAGGTACAGCAAGTCCATTTTCTGGTAGTAGTAAAAGCCGGAGAGGTTTTAAAAAGAAAAGAACAGGACAGTGAAACGAACACTGAATGGGTGGGTTGGTAAAAGTGCAGGCTAGACATGCCTGAACTTGGGAGACATGCGCAGAGGCACACAAGACTATCAGTTGACTTTGTGTCCCCTTCTCTCAGTTACTAACTATTTATCAGCTAAAAACTAAAGCAGATGATCAGAAACACTAAAACTACTGAAGCTTCTCGAATTTTATTGAACTCCCAAACCAGTTGCAGTAAAAAAAAGATAAGGAAAGAAAAGAAAAAGGTGAAACCTCAAAGCGCTCCGATCCTTGACGGAGCAGAGCGGCTGATATGCCTCCACCTTGCCGACGATCCGGGCATCTATTCCATCTTTGCTGGTGATCCGCTTCAGCTCGATCAGGGGTGTCCATCCTATGAGCTGAAGAATCCGTTGCCCATGAACAATCAATATCTCATGCGGCGTTAATTCCAACAGGCAAAGATGCTGAAGGAGGCATAAACACACACAAAAAAAAATGAAAACAGAAGCAAGAGATAAGGACCTGACCTGTGTGACATCAGCGGCAATGTGTTCCTGCCCAACGCCAGCGTCACTGGGAGAGGAAGATGATTTCAGCAGTGAGGGAATCCCTTTCCTCCCACTCTCCTCTCCCGCCATGGACGCTGCTCTGCTGCTTCTTGGCTTCTCACGGGAGGAGCAGGCTGAGAGCGACGACTATGCCCTGCGGCAACCTGCCGGATGTCTTTTTATAGGCCGCCATGACTGTTACGTTTTTTTGGGGGATATATATTAATATAATCACACTTTCTATTTCACAATCATTCGGCCGATTTCTTTTTCCGAGTTGGAAGTTTGCTGCTGGTTGGTAGCGAGTCGCAGCAACGAGGTATGTGACATGTTCAGTGACGTGCCTGCTTAATTGTTTATTGAGTTAAATGTCTATTTGCCCAAAACCAATCTGCTCAGGGAAAGTTGGTGGTATTTTGATTGTCCTGAGTTCTGACTTTGCTTGATAGAACCAAGGAGAACGACCTCGAGAGAAGAGAACAAATGCAGTCAAGCAAAGAGGTGAAGTGAACCGAGATGAAATGTTCAGTGATGAGCCTGGTTAGGAGAAGATATTCAGAAACCGGCGAGGTCAAGCAAAAAACTGAAGCAAACGGAGATAAGTCCTCAAGATATTTCTACCTTTCACGCAAATGTGCTAGTTATTAAGTCCCTTATGGTGGAACCAACCCACTAGAGTTAGAAACTTCAACTCATCATGTGTGTTGCATTTTATAGCTATTCATTCAGTGTCGGAAACGTGATGCATCTGTGTTGACTTCTTTGGTTCCAAGATGAGCCTCTAGACATTCAGGGGGTATAGTGTGCGTGTGTGGGTGAATGATCATACTAGTATCTGAGTGTCTATGTCTATGTTTAGCAAAACAAAAATGTGCCATCACATGAAAAAATTCTTGCATATAAATTCTGTAGCGAGGTCATGAATGTGCCGTCATTCAACATCAAGTCAACTTATGCCTTTTACACTAGAAGAATAAACTGTTCTGAATATGTGATGAAATCAAAATGTCATGGAAACGCACTCCTCTCTCTCAACTGCAAAGAGATCGGAGGTCATGTATCTCTCGCCTCCGCTCGGTAAAATAGTGACAATCATCTTGCCCTTGTTCTCTTCTCTCGACGCGACCTAAGGAAACATTTGATGGTATGTTAATAAACTCCAGAAACGGAGCTAATAAATTTCATAAAAGGACTGAAGCTAAACACAGAAGAGCAAAATTAGATAGGAGATGCGAACCTTCAGGCAAGCTGCCAGGTTTGCTCCAGAAGAAATGCCCACAAGTAGGCCCTCTTCCTTGGCCAGCCTCTTTGCATTCACAATTGCTTCCTTGGTGGTCACTGTTGGACCATAAGTAATAGCCTATCGCCCCTTCCATCAGCTCGGGCTTTTGGTTGGATTGGTTAGGTGGGCTGCTTCATAAACTATACAATTTATAATACAGTATTCAATTTACGACAATGAACTGTTTTGCTAAATTACATCAATGAACATCATTTCAACTGATGCAGGTATTAACAGTAAGTAAAATTGTTTCCTCTGGAACGAGTAAATATAATTCTTTCCTTATTGGTCATTAGTTAATTTGTTTGTTACCCTACACAGTTTTTATTCATAATTCAATATGTATAGCCAAAAAAAGGGTGACATCAGGATAACAAACCTGAGAAGGCAAGCAGGCCTGATGGTAACTAGCAGGACAATTGTCACAGCATATCAGTTCACCACCATCACCACATATTCCACAAGTATCGTCGTTTTGATCTGCTTGGAGTGACATAGTATCTTTTGCTCGCTCTTTCCTCACCTTATGCTCGATAGACCATGCTTGAAGCTGACAGAGACTGTATGATTTACCTGAACCCAGGAAAATATTCAGAGATGGACTTTCGTTCCCGAGACCTGCATGGCACTTAAATTTAGACATTGTAAATGTGGTGCCACAGCACCGGCATCGGATGCCATTCTTAGTTATATTCCCATCCTTTAATACATTTTTTCCTCCTGGCCCCCGGCATTGAATAATATTCACCCTACAAACAATGCCCATTTCAAGTAGCTTGTTCAACACTGTTCTTGGTCCTCTAGGAAACTTACTCCTGTCAACTTTCTCTTCACTCTCCCAGCGAGATCTCCGAAGACGTCTGAAACCAAGTTTATTTGTGAGCCTTCGATGAAACCGATTCCTGTAACGTGCAGTCAGCTTATGTATTACAGCTGTCATCAGAAGATCATCGTCATCAAACTTGCATTTCCTGGACCATGTTTTCTTTTGCCTTTTGATATCCTTTCCAAGTGTCTCTTCTGATGCGAGCTGTTTTGAATGTTCAGTGCTTTTCTCACCTTGATCATCTTCAACCTGCTC
Source organism: Eragrostis tef (assembly GCA_000970635.1). Classification (NCBI taxonomy): domain Eukaryota; kingdom Viridiplantae; phylum Streptophyta; class Magnoliopsida; order Poales; family Poaceae; genus Eragrostis; species Eragrostis tef. Next base: position 22,903 of record LAPY01000704.1, read on the forward strand.
GGTAATTGCTGTAAGTGTCTGTTCTTCCTCATTGAGAACCACACGACAAGGACCATTCTCACAATCATCCATATTCCGGCTCATGGAGTGACTTAACGGAGAATCAGTCACTTTCTGTTTCTTTCTAGTGTCTTTTTCTTGGATATCTACAATGTTGGGCCTTTTTTGCCCCTTTTTACTAGAGCCGGATTCTGATATTTTCTTGTATCTAGACGTTGATGCCTCATTCTCTATTTTCATTTCGCCACACCGTTCTGACATCTTCGAGTTTGGTACCAAATCAGAAGCACGGATCAACTGCCTAGGAGGCTCTGGGTTTGTTACCGTCCAGCAAATTGGAGTGCCCTCACTGTCAAGGTACAAGAAACCCTGAATCAAGCTTGCCTCATAAATTGATGAGTCAACGTCCAGCTCCATGTTAGTACCCATGGTGTCGCGGGAAGCATTGAGGCAACTCCACATCTCACGGTCGTATGCACCGTTGTTCATGAAAGATAGAGTCCCGTCTTGGGACACAAACAATACTTGTGGCTCTGAGATCACCACTGAGCTACCATTAGCTTCAGATGATAACTGTCCTGTTTTTGTTGGGTCTTCCAAGATCATCTTATTAGTTTCCAAGTCTGTACTTTTCTCTGATGGGAGTGACAATGCGACAGAGGTGTCATCACCTGTGCCTTTATTTCCTCACCGTGACAACATCATCGATCACTGACATATCAAGGACTTCAGGTAGAAAACCTGGCCCTAATCCTTGAATTTTATGCTTACCGGGTAAACCACCTAAGGATGACAATGAAATGTCGATTAATCATTCTAATACAATGTTGTTAGTCTGTATAGCAAATACAGCTGTGTGCCGGAGACAATTGTATAATCAGTATGGTACGTAGTTAGAGCCATTTAGCAGGAACTCCCTCTATGTTCAGCATTTTCAAGATTAAGACAGAATTTACAATCAGTGAGTACAATAACTACGAACGAATTATTCATCCGCAAAGCTGTAGAGAATCAAAATAGTTAGTGAAATGCGTCTTTGTGACATAACACAAAAAATAAAATAAAAAAGAAGAAGAAGAAGATTGTAGTCCTCGCTACTGGGGTCACAGAAGAGCTGTATCGCTACGACATAACCGACAGTTTTTCTTTCAAATGCTTATATTCAAGTAAGTTATGATTCTGAAATGGCTTATTACCTGAAATGACTGGACTCTCTGCAGGCTCAACACAAATGACCTTGACACCTGGTTTTTTAATCTTCAGATACTTTCCAACACCAGATACCGTGCCACCTGTGCCTGAACCAGCCACAAATATATCCACCTTGCCAGCTGTGTCCTTCCAAATCTCCGGTCCTGTTATAAACAACATAGTGGTTAGTGAAATGTAAATTCCAGCAGAGTATATAAGCTGGGATAGAAATCCTATATATATGCATGAAGCTCTTGAAATCTGCACTTCAATGACTTTCTAAGAATTTATGACAATCAGAGTCGGGTTCTGGATTTCTGGTACAAAAATTCGCATGACCATGTGAGAAGAGCGAGGATGGAAAATATTGTCTATCTCAAGCCATCACGAAACTATATATTTCTCAGAAAATTAGTCCACAGAAAGTAACTCCTGTTTACTGAGATATAAATATCATATGTGAACATATCTGATAATCATACCAGTCCATCTTTTGTGTGCTTCAGTATTTGCTTGATTCGTAGATTGATCAAGGACATGCACATTAGACAATTCTTGTTTGAGCTGTTCAACCTTGGCGTACATACCCGGGAAGCCGAGGGCTGGATCTGCATGAAAGATCACCCACACATTCCTTCTAATTAATCCCAAGGAAAATAGCAAGCACGGTGATGCAATAACTTCCTACAGTTTATTTTATCTTACCAGTTAAAAACAACTCAGCACCCATGTATCTCAACAACATCTGCTTGTCAAGCGAATACTCACTCGGCATAACTGCAACGAGCTTGTAACCTTTATGAATAGCAACGAGAATCAATCCCAACCCCATGTTGCCACCTGTCGGCTCGACAAGTGTTGTGACACCAGGTGAAATCAAGCCCCTCTCCTCTGCATCTTCTATCATTCTGCAGAAGAAAAGAGGAGGAATTGATAACACAGTTGTACAGCAGGGGTACAATATACATACAATCAAATAATAGGTACCCCATAAATCCAGAAACTAATGTAAAAAACATGACCATGAAATGACTTGGAATCGCAAAGCATTTTACAAATGTCAGAATTTGTGACACATGCTGTCTTGCTGTGCAGAGGCAGACAAGATTTTGTGTCCTCATTGATATTGCTCAATAAACTTAAAAGAAGATGATGCATAACTTAAGCTTGTCAGTAGCTTTTGTGATGAACTAGCTTAACCGTCGTCTCATTTACTGACAAGCAGTAATGAGTGAGAAAAGAGAAGTGTAAAGGAGAATATCACACCGCAAAGCGCTGCGATCCTTCACAGAGCAAAGAGGCTGGTACGCCTCGATCTTGCCAATGATACGGGCATCGATTCCAACCTTGCTGCTGATCCTCTTCAGCTCGACCAAAGGTGTCCATCCAATGAGCTGGAAAGCGTGGTACATGAACGGTCAATCTTTCCAGCCATCTTAATCTCAAACAGCACCCATAAAAGGGGAAATGAAAGATATATATAGAAACAAAATTTTAAAAAAATATCTGGAAAGTATAAGGAATGAGTCTATCAGAGGCCTCGCCTGTGTGACGTCAGAGGCAATGTGTTCGTCCTGCGCAACACCGTTTTTGCTGCAAGAGGAAGATCGTGTCAGTAGAGAAGGGACCCCCCTCCTTCCAACCTCCTCTCCCTCCATGGTTTCTTGACTTCTAATGGGTGGAGAAGGCAGGTAGGCAATGAAGTCTTTATCTTGCAACTTGCACTCCACCAAAAATCTGTTCTGGCTGCAGAAACGCTTGAAAGGGCAAATAGATATATGGTTCAGCAGTGTCCATGTCGTAATCATTATTGACTGGAGGCACGTGCTTTGGTGGAGGAAAAACACAGCATGGGGAAAATCAAAATTTCAATATTTATCATACATGTAATGTAATGTTTATCTGGTTGTACATAATCCGTTTGAAAAGTATGTTCACCTTGTAGCAGTATGCTGTCGATTCTGCATTCTGACTTTGCTAGAACCATAGAAAGAAACTGCACGAGCAAGGAGGACAAACATGTTCAAATTTAAGCATTGAGGGACTGTTGGAGTGTGTTGGCCCATATAGAGGCCCATGTATGTTGGATATATATATACCCACCCATCTAGGGTTGGAGGAATCAAGTCGTCCAGTACCCTAACTCTAACATGGTATCAGAGCCTCTCTCTCTCCCTACCCAACCCTAGCCGCCGCCGCCGCCATGGCCGGCTCGGCGG
>LAPY01000704.1:44786-55896 GCA_000970635.1 Eragrostis tef
CTTAGCCGGACCATCCGGTCGTGCTGATATTTTGATTAAGTCTTAATTCACAGAAATTTTTAGTGTTGCCTATTCACCCCCCTCTAGGCAACTTACACTTGGTCTCCTCGTCGAGCATGACCGACCAGTCTCCGAAGCAGCCCAGGCACATCGTCGTCTTCCCCACGGCCGTCGGCAGGCGCACGTCGCGGGAGTTTCCGTCGAAGGGGTTGATGAGTTTGCCGGTTCCCCGGAATCTGATGACCCATGGTTCTGCGCCGAATCCTGGCAATGCTTCGGCGTCAGCCTGGGGATGATGATCCATATGTCGTCGCGGGTACGTGCTCTGGCCGCGGGCGGCGCGGTAAAGAGACAAACGACGATGCCGAGCGAAACAAACAGGGGCAAGAGACGACGCGTGCACGTATATATACGCCGCGGATTAATTTGATACAGCAACTGGACTTGGATCGAGACATGATCTCCTTTCCGGTAAAGGAGTCGTGCGGAGTCATACAGGAGACTGCCTGTTTCACGCAATACAGATCATGACCTCGGGCGTGTTTGTTGTATTATTGTTTAGACTTTACCTCTAAAATTAAAAAGAATCTTATTATTTAAGAGTACTAAATAAAATCTAATGACAAAACCATTTACAGATGGGTACATCTTTACGAGACGAATCTAATGAGCCTAATTAGTCTATGTTTTGTTACAATGATGCTATAGTAACCATCGTCTAATCGCGTATTAAGTGTCCTCATTAGATTCGTCTTGCGAATCAGACCAGAAGTTCTACAGTTAGTTTTGTAATTAATACTCTTAAATGACAATATTCTTTTTGTTTAGACCCTTCTAAATTTTAGACAGGTGATTCATGTTACGAAGACAGTCAGGTCTGTGTATGAATGTTTTTCCTTTCATAGTGGACGCTGTAAATTTCTAATAGCCTAAATTTTCAACTGATTCAAGACAATATCAGGCGACAGAATTCCCAAATCTCTGAAAGATCCCCACTATGACCCAAGTAAGAATCTGTGATCACCAATGAGAAACCCACTTATAGGCACAAGGTGCAAATATAATTACACAATATTAGAATATCATCTGACTGGATAGAGCACAAGACCCTAACGTAGGAGCCCAAAACATGACCATCCTCCGGCACAACACAGTGTGCCCCAGACAAAGGCCTCAACAACTAATGAACTAGGTTGATCTATCGATGACACAATCTTTTCTCACCCGCTCACAACTAGACCAACCGAAGCTCCCGGCAGTTCACTGAGAAATACTGCATCGACCAACCAGCACAAGGAACCTAATCCACCAGAAGAGTTTACTGCTGCTTGCACTCTGCTGGTTGATCAGCATTTCCTTGCGTGCCAACCTTCTGTGGTACCTGTTTGAGGATACAACAAGCCATCATTATCTGGAACCAAGAATAACAAATGTCACTTTAGTGCAGCATGGAAGTTCAGAATGTGTACCTTTTGTTTGCGCCCCGACTGTTCAGGCAATTAAAAAGAAATGCATTAGCAACAAATTGGATAATATCCGTATGGAAACAGATTCTTGTGATACTGTGACACTACAAGCCTACCTTCTTCACAGGTTTGCTTTCTTCCTCGTCGTCCTCATCATCGTCCTCGTCCTCGTCCTCTTCATCATCTTCTTCCTCATCCTCTTCATCCTCGTCATCATCGCCATCACCATCCATGTCCTCAAAATCCTCAGCTTGCACAGCCTCACCCGTAAACCAGGAAACAGCATGAGGGACGATCTTATCCCTTATAGTGGTCCTAAAAGTCAAATTGTGCGCAAGATCAGGAAATAAGCCAATACCCTCGTCAGGTGTAACATATAGGAAAACAAGAATTTTCTTTGGAAATGACAATCAAATACACAGACCCAATATCGTAGTCCTGTTCCATTTGACCCTGCAGCTCATCAGCCTACAGAAAAAATTGAAAAAAAAAAGAGCTTACTATGAAGCAACACAAAGTGTGATATAGATAGAAGTTAAACAGCAATCTTTAAACATACAGTTTCTTCATCGATGTCCTCCTCATCATCAGGGACCTGTGGGGGGCTGAAAAAGTTGAAGAAGCTCTCACAGGCTTCGGTTTTAGTAATAGGTTTTGCATTCTTTGAACCCTTCTTGGGTTTCTTTTTGAGAATCTTTTGTGTAAGGTTCTTCCCAGGATACCACTCAATTTCAGTACTGCAGCACACAGAGCGTGATTACAGGGCATGCACATACTTTAACAGACATCAATAGAGGATAATGTGGCAGGATCTATGAAACGAATGCTGAGTACACAAATACAGACCCGATTGCTTTCTCCAAAATTGGATCATCTTCATCAACCATATGGTAGGTTTTTGTTAGGACAGAGTTCTTGAAGAATGGATTTGTATCAAAGAAGAATTCCAGCTTGAAACCCTTCGGATCCTCAATTCTAGACCACTTGATATCTTTTAGAAATTTCAAAGCAGGCTCATCACGCTCTTGGATCTAAATTCAAGCAAAGCCTAGTCAATAAAAAAGCAATACGCCTAAATAAAAGATAGAATATAGAGCTGACTCAATGTACCTCATCAGACAACACTTCATTTGTTTTCATAGCAGTAAGCCAAAAATCTGGAACTCCTTTAGCTGAAAACAGTATAAACACGAATCAGAATGCAAACTAGAGAGCACAAGCACTGAATGGAGACTATACAAGAAAGTTCAGCCTGTACCATCTGATTCTTTCCCCTCAGCAGCATTTTCACCTATTGGTTCATCACTGACACCATCAACCTCCACAACTCCATTGACAATGTCATACCTCTGAAAGAATATAAATTGGGAGAACTCAGCAATATACTAAAAGTTGGAACTTTTCACACAGTAACATGAAACAATACAAAATATAAGAACATAACAATACCTTTGTGTACAAAGGTTCATAAAGCTTCTGGTACTTGGCTTCAAGCGCAGCTCGTTCTTCAAAGAACTTCGCCTCAATTTCATCATGTTGGCCCTGCATCATTACAGAAAGGTTGACAAGGTTTAGTTCCACTCAGGAAGTTACAAGCAGGCTAAGAAAGTGTGGTAATCAACGTACAATCCCCAAATTGGCACCACATAAGACGACATCACGTTGGTCACATGAATATGTTTCATACACAAATACATTTACTGTCCATATTTGGCATACATGGCAGCACACAGGACAATGTAACTTAGGTCACATGACAAATTTATACACATACATTTACTGGCCATATCCAGCAGATATTTTCTTTCATTCCACCTTATTTGACACAAAAACAGAACAAAATTAAGACAGGCCTCAGAAACTCGAAGTGTGGGAAATCATTATCAGTTAACACTGCAGCCACAATACGGAGACTCTCAGGATCTCTTGTCAATCAAATAATAAGAAAAGTTTTCATTCTCAAAATCACTTCATGAATCCTATACAATCATAACAAATAAAGGTTATAGGCTATAGCTATTAACTGGAAACCATTTGTTCTCTTCTGTTGTCATGACCACTTTAAGAATTCTATGCATTAACCACATTGAAGTAATACAAATATCTTGAATTGTTGAATAAGAGTACCCTGCAGGTTCAACACATCATTTTAATTTTCAATGCTATCTGATATAATAGGAAATAGCTATATTTGTGGCCAATGGCCACTTCATGTGATCTGATCAAATCTCTTCAAGAGCTCCATTCTTTGACCAAAATGAAGTTATTAACTAACAAAGTTGAACTATCATAGTTACTAAACACAAGTACCCTGCGCCTTCAACAGATCGTTTTGATGTCGTCTACAAAAGGCACCACAGCAGTCCAACACAGCTCGCATTTACCAGATTGTCATCCCACATAGATCAGGAAAATCATTGGATTACCCCTGGCTAATATTGTAACGTACTAGGGCCGAGGGAACTGAGTACATATAAACTAGCCTATTTGATCCTACAAGACAATGCAGCAAAAAGAGCCAAACCAGAACATCCTATTTCAAATCAACAACGGTCAATTTTGCGATTGCTATGCTGTGATATCAGCAAATATATTTCCAATCAACAACAGTAAGGATCCTAGATTACCTGAATCTCCCTCAAAAACTCAACGCGCTTCCTGACATTGGGCGAGAGCGTCTCCAGCACTCCACCTTATTTGACACAAAAACAGAACAAAATTAAGACAGGCCTCAGAAACTCGAAGTGTGGGAAATCATTATCAGTTAACACTGCAGCCACAATACGGAGACTCTCAGGATCTCTTGTCAATCAAATAATAAGAAAAGTTTTCATTCTCAAAATCACTTCATGAATCCTATACAATCATAACAAATAAAGGTTATAGGCTATAGCTATTAACTGGAAACCATTTGTTCTCTTCTGTTGTCATGACCACTTTAAGAATTCTATGCATTAACCACATTGAAGTAATACAAATATCTTGAATTGTTGAATAAGAGTACCCTGCAGGTTCAACACATCATTTTAATTTTCAATGCTATCTGATATAATAGGAAATAGCTATATTTGTGGCCAATGGCCACTTCATGTGATCTGATCAAATCTCTTCAAGAGCTCCATTCTTTGACCAAAATGAAGTTATTAACTAACAAAGTTGAACTATCATAGTTACTAAACACAAGTACCCTGCGCCTTCAACAGATCGTTTTGATGTCGTCTACAAAAGGCACCACAGCAGTCCAACACAGCTCGCATTTACCAGATTGTCATCCCACATAGATCAGGAAAATCATTGGATTACCCCTGGCTAATATTGTAACGTACTAGGGCCGAGGGAACTGAGTACATATAAACTAGCCTATTTGATCCTACAAGACAATGCAGCAAAAAGAGCCAAACCAGAACATCCTATTTCAAATCAACAACGGTCAATTTTGCGATTGCTATGCTGTGATATCAGCAAATATATTTCCAATCAACAACAGTAAGGATCCTAGATTACCTGAATCTCCCTCAAAAACTCAACGCGCTTCCTGACATTGGGCGAGAGCGTCTCCAGCACGTCAGTGTGTTGACCAGCCAAACTCTGCAGCTTATCCTGTAGCCAAATCAGATCAGGTGAATGAATAATAATCACAATAGATCAAAGAATAAATGGATGAGAAACAATCCACGGATCATCATAATCCAACACAAGAGTGGGCAAATGTATCGGAGTCGCTAAGCAATCTCATAATGTGAACCCAAATCAACTGACCTTTAGGGCATTGACGAGTCCGGCGCGGTCCTCGGCGCTGAGAGCTGCAGGTAAACCACACGGAAACGCGGATCGATTAAGTTGAAGACAAGATAACATGGACGCGATGCGGCGACGGTGACGGGAAGGTTACCTGCGGCGGCGGCGGGGAGGGCGACATTGAGATTGGAGAGATCAAGGGTTTCCTTCTCGCCGCCCATCGTCAAAACTCCGAGGATCGCCTCGCCTTCGATTCGGACTTCGCCGCGGCGCCTCAGGGGTGAGCGAGAAGCGCCGAGCTGGGCGGCGAGGATGCGAGGAGAGAGAAGGGAAGGAGGATGCCACTAAAACCCTAGTCTCCCGGGTATAAGAAGGATGAGAGGGAAGAGGCGCGTCTATTTTTCGTTGTAGACCCTAGATATCTTGTGAATATAGCTATGGCCCTCAGACGATAGCTCTTCTGACAAAACGTGTGGCTTTTGGGTTTCTGCACAAAGATGACTAACCTCCACCTTCAAACGAAACAGTATTAAAATTTGATGGAAATAGACAAAAAATGTATTTTTTTCGGTAGCATGGGAAACTAAAGCATGTTAGCAAAGTATTATTCATTAGTTTTAACAAGGCGTACTAATTTCGAATGTGTAATTGAAGCTAATGACATCGCATACTAGTTTTGGATGGTCGGATCTAAAAAGAGTATGACAGAAATTAGTACGCCTTGATATTGATATTGACGGAGAGGTGTAAATCTTAAGCTCATATTATCGACACAAGAAGTGGTGGAGGGATGCTGGAACACTTCTGATGCATCACCGTGGCTTGCAACATAGCAACACTTATGAGGCTAGCATTGAAGTTGGAGAGATCGAGTGTTTTCATATCTTTGTCGGTTGTCTTAGCTCCAGACCTCCGGTTAGGTCCTCTCATCTTCGATTCTGACTTCGCCGCGGAACCATAGGGGCAAGTGAGAAATGTTGAGTTGGCAAAGAGGAAGTGAGGAGAGAGAAGGAGAGGGAAAGAACATCAAAACCCTAATCTCTTAGGATGTAAAAATAAAGGAGAGAGGCATCTTTAAAGGTGGGCGTGTCTATTTTTTTAGACCCTAAAGGTGTGGTGAAATTAGCAATGACCCTCTGAAGAGAACTCTTAAGATAAATGGGTTGTCAAATTTTTTGTTACAAACAAATAAAAAAATAATTATCCTCGTACTTCACCTTTTTCTTATGCAAACCTCCTCCATCTTTTAATTAGGCATTACAATTTATGAATATTGGGGAATAAATGCCAAAACACATCTATATATATAGTATGTAAGTGCAGCCCACTAACAATAACTAATTGCTATAAAGCTTGCTTCTCATGAGGCCACATCATCAGAAAAATTTCGTCCATCGGATCAAAGTTTACAATGCATCCTGTCCATCGCGTGTTAATCATCCCTGCATGCACATCTTCAAGGCAATAATCTTCCATCACACCCTTTCTTTATTTCATGGGTCATCACTATCAGTAACTCCTGCCACCATCTCACTATCAGTAACTCTCGCCATCACGCACTCACTATTAGTAACCATTGCTCTCCACTTAAGAGACCCCTCTCTCCCATATCCTCCCAGTTCGGGCAGCAGTGAATCTGCATCACCAAGCACATTCTGAAGATGCTGAAAAAGTCCACATGACATCCTCATCTAGACGCTGGCCCAGTTCCTCTTCATGACCCAGCTGTATGCATTCTTTTCTAAACTAAGCATGTTCTTTTTCAACTCTAATTTGATAGTGGATGTTTCCTTGAGGCAAACAACATACTAACACACGTACATACATGGAATAGTTTAATCCAGCTATATATGAATATAATAGATATGATGGCCTTGCAGCGTAACAGCAAATTGAAAGATTTATGGGGATTACAAAGCTGTATATTAATGGAGATGAAAGGTACAAATTTTTGCTCTGTGCAGCATCTCAAGTTTTATCTATAGCCCATTTTATTGTAGTGCCTCACGTTTCTCCAATCACCTGGTAACTTGATATGGTTTTTACCTTTTGATTTCATTTCACCTGTTGTCAACGTTAATTCTTCCAGATTTTTCATTGCTAGGTATATTCCTTACTTTCACGTGCCTGTGCACATTTTTCAAAACTTTGAGATATATTGAATGGGCTCGAACATTCATGTTGCGTAATGAGTAATACTAAATTCTAATATGGTTAGGATGCATGCCTGGCACCTCGGAGATAAGAGAAGAACACTACATGGGTTCAGAGAACAAACGATCCAATGCCAAAATACTCCTTTAATTTCTTAAAGTAAAAGAAGCAAACGGAATTGCTGCATTTAACTCAATTCACCTATCACACCTCAACCGGCGATTGTTCTGAATAGAAATTTTCAACAAAAGATGCCATTTTTTCTGAATGGAAAACAACTATGAAAATTTATCATCCTTTTAAAGAGCCATCACAAGCACAATATTCATCTTTCTGTCACTAAATATTGGCAGTGTGGATTACAAATAATTCAATCTATCTCTTCCTTTTTGTACTCACTTCTTTTGTTTCATTTTCATGTCCCGCAGCAACGGGCGGGGTTTCATCTAGTTTTCTTTACACCAACGTTGGAGAACATTGGCATGCTATTAAATATCACCCAATTGTCAAACATGTTACTAGAAAATCATGGCATGACAAACTAATTTAGAAAACTGGATCTAGAAAAGGAGTATGATGATCATGATTAAAATTATGGTCAAATATGTCAAGAATATCTTTCTGGTCAATATAAAGAACATAGGTTTTTTTTTTCTTCTAAATTAGAACAATACGCCATCTGGTTTCCATTGCGTGGCCGAAGGTGCGCGAGCTGGATGGTGAGACTCGTGTGATGCGCCCAGCGCCCCAACTGGTTGCACTTTGTTGACAGGTGCATTGAAGCTTGGCTCGAAGGTGGGCTCGAAGGTGCGCGAGCTGCGGGCCTGCGGCTTGCTTTTGGTCTGGCGGCCACCCCATCTTGATCTGACCCAAGCCCAATAAGGCCCAGCCCACGCAGACCACAGCAGCGGAGTAGCGGGTTGAACAGGGCGGAGGAGGGAGCCGAGCGCCCCTGTTTTTCCTGGGAATTACTTTTTCCTGTCTGAAGCTGAAGGTCCACCCGCCATCGAGCAGAGCTCTCTCCGCCGCCGGCCGAGCAGGAGCCCAGGGTCCTTTCCCCCTCTCACCGGAGCACTCGACATCGCCTCCTTCATCGTAAGAAACCCTAGTTCGCTTGCTTTAACGGGTTGCTCCTTCTGTTCCACGGGATCTGTTCTTTGCCGATTCGTTTGTTGTGTGGCTGAGGGCTAATAGCACTTTATCCTTCCCCATTCTTATATGTGGGGTTTAGTTGAAGCTCCTTGCCAGATTAAGCACTGAGTTAGATGCCCTCGAGTGCTACCCAATACAGTGAAGAATAAAAATGACTGGAAATTTGGGGAAGCAAGGGAGATCTGAGTTGTTTTGCATGGAATTCTATGCAAATCATGCTGGAATTGAACTGATTCTTGTAATACGATGCGTAATGTAATATTGATACGTAATTCCTGTGTTCCAAATGGGGTTATTAATAAGGCACTTAAACATTAGCAACTTATATTTCGAGTTAGTACTTGGGCGTCTTGACTGTGTTACCTTATTGATTTAGTGCGCTGTATCAATCAGCATGATAGATACGATAGAAGCTCTGCCAAATTTATTTGAACTTTACAGAACTGAAAAAAGAGCAACTCAAATCTAAGGCACACAATTAAAATGATCAAGCAATAAATAAACTAGGATCTGCTACTAATAAGGCACTCAAACATTAGCAACTTATATTTCGAGTTAGTACATGGGCGTCTTGACTGTGTTACCTTATTGATTTAGTGCGCTGTATCAATCAGCATGATAGATACGATAGAAGCTCTGCCAAATTTATTTGAACTTTACAGAACTGAAAAAAGAGCAACTCAAATCTAAGGCACACAATTAAAATGATCAAGCAATAAATAAACTAGGATCTGAAAGCTAGTCTTCTTAGCAAAATGTTCTCCATTGCTCCGAAATGGCTCCCTGGATCTTGGATTACAACTGATCATGCTGGGATACGTGTATGTTTCCCTATTCTCTTGGAAGGCATATGATGACGTCCTATATTTTCTTTCCTGGCTTTAGTCTTTATGATCTTATCACTAACGATGACCAAGCTCAGCATTCTGGATTTCTGACACAATATTCATTACTATATGCAAAGTTGAATTGAGCAGCATCCATGCAACTAGACCTTCATTTTTGCTAAGTATTTGCTTCCAGACCCTGGACGACTTAATTTTGAAGGACTGTTGAATCATGTAGCCTAACTTGCAAAGTTGTGGCCCTTCTGTAGCTTTCTTTCAAAATTTATAATACAGTAGTTCTAGCACGTCTTCTTGTGCGCTCTGTTATCTGGCTTTCCCATGCTCTGTCTGAGTATTCTGCAATAGACTCAAACACAATTCTTGGTCCCTCGCATTAATTTACTGTTCTGTTTCAGACTTTCAGTAGGACTTTGTTAATAGCCTGTCAATAACCATCTTGTGGATCTTTCCAACCATGAATACAACGATAAACTTGAGTGGTTGTGTAGCTGTTCTCCACTAAAACTACTCAATATTGTAAGTGAACGTAGAATTGACTTGGTAAGTGAAAGGGCACCATGTCACTGAAAATGCTGCAGGTTATGTGATCAATATTCTTTTAGTACCTGTAACCAATCATTGAACAGTGGAAAGAGCAATCACATTTAACTCCCTCAGAATGTATTTCAGAAGTGCAAAAGGTTCAAACCTAGCTGAAATTCCTCACTAATGCATGAACTTCTTCAGGAATACTCCATGGAAATCAGGCCAATGGTAGCATTGCGTGCTGCCCTTGTTGGTGGTGTAGCAGCATTTGCGAAGATTGGTGGGGCAATGAAAGCCGCTGGAGGTGTGAAACTTGGTGCAGCAGCTGCAGCTGTTACAGCTGCAGCATCTGCTGCTATTTCTGGAAAAGACACAAATAAAGATAACCCAAAGCCAGAAACAAAATGACATGCGCCGTGAAATTGGTGGAGGCACTGTATGAGAGCTCCAGAGTTGCAGAAGTGGAAGGATGTCATAAGCAATAAGTTATCACCTGAGCAATTTTTCATGCTCTTTGGAATACTAATGACAATGTCAAGTTTTCTGCTAATTATGATTCTGTGACATGCAATAGTTTTGGTTGCTCAGTGTCATGACTTACCTTTTATTACCCAATCTGTATGCCTAGCCAGTTTTCCTGGTGCAACTCATCGACCATAATTTGTTTTCACAATTTTGTGAGTGCTGCTTGTATAGTGATTTACTCCATCAGGTTCCTAGTGACTCTGCTACAGGTTCTATCTCTTGTTTTCTTTGATTGTTCCTTATGTAGTGCTGATGACACAGTTCTGTTCAAATAAGCATCTGCAGAGAGCAGAGAAAAGAGCATAGTTTTGTTTTCCTAACGTGTGGTGAAAAGCGCAATGTTTTATTCTTTTGGGGAGGAGGAATGGTTCAAATGGGCCTTAATTTTCTTTAGGCTGATTGTATTGTGCCATCTCATGGCCCATTTTCCTTCGTTCTACTTGGCACGCCGCTGACCTCCGTTTTCCATTCTCGCGGCGGCAACTCGTCCACTCCCGCTGCTCCACTCCCCAAATATGGCGCCTTCCCTCGAAGACCTCGCCGGCCTCCTTTCCGAGCTAGCCGCCCGCCTCTCGCAGCCACCTGCCACCGGCGACCGCGGCGCTGCTTCTACCGCAGCTTCGGACACCCTCTCGGCCTCCATCTCCTCCCTCGCCGGTGCCCTCAACCCCAGCGGCGGCAGGGCGGGCGCCGCCTCATCCG
>LAPY01000704.1:77927-88077 GCA_000970635.1 Eragrostis tef
TGTCCCCCCCCCCCCCCCCCCCCCCCCGGCGAGCGCATTGAGAACGCAAGACTTCCCTCTTTGCTTGCGAACGCGCGGTGTGATCTTCTTTCCGTACAGAGTGTTCTTGTGCCATGAAAATTCCATATCGGCTCTGCAAGTAGAACACAACCGTTATGTTCGTCGGTCCCTGCCTTCCCACACTACTTGCATAATAGGTGACATTCCGAAAGCTGACAACTAGTGCTAGTATAAATGTATTAGCATGATAAAACTTCGAAAAATTATGGAAGCATAGCCTGCTCTCGAAATACTGACATAGCGCCAACTTAAGAAAAGCTTAATACAGCAACTGTTGGAAAGGAGAAGCACCTGGTTATCGACAAGCTCGGCTGGTTTATTGGGTGACAACCGGTAGAAGAAGTTGCTGTGAACTGTGAAGCACAGAATAAATCATGCAAAGTCAATTAAAATGTCAATTGCTCATCATAATAAAAACTGAAAACCAAGAGATAAAATCATCATACGTTACAGCTGCTTGACTCTTCATCAAAAAATAGATCTTCAAAAATATTACCAAGATGTTGTTTCTCCCTATAATTCAGGTCAGAAGATTCCACCATATTAGTAATTGGTAGAGTGTGTTTTTCAAAAGGGAATATGGTACTATCTTGTAAACTCAGTTTCAAATTGGAGCTCCTTTAGAAGTTGATACTCAATGATATTAAGCATTTTGTAAATGGTTCCAGGGTTACATATATGACACTTGCATTATTTGGAAGCTTCTTGATTTTGCATATTCAGCAGGAATAGAGCTAGTTAGACGGTTATTGCTCAAATTCCTGCATGTACAGTATTATATTAGTCAATGACGCCCAAGGATAATACAATTTTTTTTAAGACCAAGGATAATACAAATTTAGAAAGGTTTTTTAACATACAATTCAAGAAGATGCACAGGATCACAGTTAGTATGCATGAGTTGGAATTTAGAAAGGTTGTTTAACATAAAATTCAACAGAATTCATTATAGGACAAATCCCTGTAACATGAAGGACAATGGTAGTTGTCAAAATGAAGAGGCTGAAAACACACAACTGAGAATTAAAGAAACCAAAT
Organism: Eragrostis tef; assembly: GCA_000970635.1. Classification (NCBI taxonomy): domain Eukaryota; kingdom Viridiplantae; phylum Streptophyta; class Magnoliopsida; order Poales; family Poaceae; genus Eragrostis; species Eragrostis tef. The sequence continues at coordinate 79,026 of LAPY01000704.1, forward strand.
CTTACTAATGGCAAACAGTAAACTTTCACATTACTAAATGCGGAAATGCAGGCTTCCCAGCTAACCATATTAAAATCATCATAACTCAGAAAGTAACCGCTCTTTGGCAGGAATGAAACAAGAATGGAGCACTCCAGCTGCTCTGGGACTTTGGAGGGCTGTCTCCATATAACAGGTTGACAAATAAATACCCAACAAAAAAAAATCTAAAACATAATGATCATAACACAATAAAGAACACTTGGATTAGAGGATTAAAATATTGCATGGTTATAAGGACTTGGAGTTTGTTCTTCTCCATTGTATCAGCATGAGGAAATCATTATTAGCACACAAATAAATATGACCGAAGGTGGATTGAGGGGTCACATTAAAGCAGGTTTAGGATCAAGAACAGAGATGCAGGTGTAGTCATATGAAAAAAAAAAAACCTGGTGCAAGGAAAAGTTATCAGAACTTACAGCAGCTGCAGGCTCTTGAGCTGGCCTTTAGCAGGAATAATTACAGAAGATGAATAGGTCTGACTTGGGCTCACCTATGACAGTTCCATATCTTAATTCAAGGAGATGTGATAGATGTAAACTACAAGAAGTGCATTGTGTTGAAAATTGCATGACTAACCTCGACCACTAAGTACATCAATTCCCGCAGCGCATTGCTCGGTGTGGAAATTTTATCATAGATGCGCAAGTGAATAGATCCAACAACCTTAGAAATAGAGTAATGATCTGCCAAGAATGAACTGTCCAGATTTTTGTCCATAAACTTGGATCTGGTAACTGATGTATCTGCATGGGATCAAAAAGATAAATTGTGGGCTGTTTATCTCAAGTCAAATGGTTTTCCTTCCTCGCTGAAATCCAAAGGGCCTGTTCCCTCAAAAAATCCAAAGGGCCAAATATACACCATAGTAGACCATGAAAAGTAAATAAGGTTCTCCGAACTTCCAAGTACAAAATGTTCCACATAATTATTCTGGTTGGTAAAATACAATAGAGAACATCAGTTATGGAGTAAATCATCACTCTATCCAGGAAATGCCATGAAATTTTTCAACAGTTATAAAACTTACATGTTGAGGATCTATAATCTGAATGTGATTCTTTATCAACATTGTGGATCTCATGTTCTGATCCAGGATTATATACCATGATATGTCCACCCTTGTACTTCCTGGGACATTACACGGCATCATCATCATTTTCAAGTTTTTTTTATAGTTAATAAGTACAGAGCATCTTTTGATACCTGCATACGGCGATCACACGAACAACAGAACATGCTACATCCTCACCCTCAGTGACCAATGCTTCTGCCAAAACCTGAATAAAACAAAAACAGGACAATATGCAATTTTAATTTAGGGGTATGCACTTGTAAAGCATGACTAAATATGAATTTCTATTTGCTGACAATCAAGTATGTCATTACTTTGCCACTGAATTATGACATGGACTCACCTATGACAGTTCAATCTAGTAATTCAATGTGATGCAACAGATGTAAACTATTAAAAGCGCACTGCGTTGCAAATTGCATGACTGACCTTAACCTCTGAGTGCATCATTTCCTGCAGTGCATTACTCGGTGTGGAAATTTGACCATCGATGCACAAGTGAATTGATCCAACAAAATCAAAACTGGAGCAACGGGTGCAAGTTTGATCCTTATCAGCAGTAGATGTTTTTCCAGAACGACAATGATCTGCCAAGAATGAACTATCCAGATTGTTGTCCAAAAACTTGGATCTGGTAAATGATGTATCTGCATGGGATCAAAAAGATAAATTGTGGTCTGTTTATCTCAAGTCAAATGGTTTTCCTTCCTTGCTGAAATCCAAAGGGCCTGTTCCCTCAAAAAAACTCCAAAGGGCCAAATATACACCATAGTAGACCATGAAAAGTAAATAAGGTTCTCCGAACTTCCAAGTACAAAATGTTCCGCATAATTATTCTGGTTGGTAAAATACAATAGAGAACATCAGTTATGGAGTAAATCATCACTCTATCCAGGAAATGCCATGAAATTTTTCAACAGTTATAAAACTTACATGTTGAGGATCTATAATCTGAATGTGATTCTTTATCAACATTGTGGATCTCATGTTCTGATCCAGGATTATATACCATGATATGTCCACCCTTGTACTTCCTGGGACATTACATGGCATCATCATCATTTTCAATTTTTTTTATAGTTAATAAGTACAGAGCATCTTTTGATACCTGCATACGGCGATCACACGAACAACAGAACATGCTACATCCTCACCCTCAGTGACCAATGCTTCTGCCAAAACCTGAATAAAACAAAAACAGGACAATATGCAATTTTAATTTAGGGGTATGCACTTGTAAAGCAGGATTAAATACATGAATTTTATTTTCTGACAATCAGTAAGTCATTAATTACTTTGCCACTGATGGCTTTCTGGCCCCACTTCACGGAATGATTGAGGAACTTCGAGCTTTTGATATCCAGAGGAGTAAGGATGGATGGATCACCGGGCAGTGGTGGCACTGTGGCCTCTAGTTCGTTAAGGATGGCCATCCTTTTTCAATCTGTTTGCACGTACGCCTTGTACAACCCTGCACCAAGTTATATTGGTACGATCAACAACCTAAACAGTTAGGTTGGGTTCAGAAATTGAACCACCCAGCCAATCTTCACACGGCATAGAATCACCACAGATATTTTTCATCTTTCTTCCGTAATTTGAAAGGTATTTATCTGATGCTATTTACAGCCAACAAACTAGGTTTGGAAGAAAAATAGTTGAACAAACCAGGCAATTTGACCATCGATGCACAAGTGAATTGATCCAACAAAATCAAAACTGGAGCAACGGGTGCAAGTTTGATCCTTATCAGCAGTAGATGTTTTTCCAGAACGACAATGATCTGCCAAGAATGAACTATCCAGATTGTTGTCCAAAAACTTGGATCTGGTAAATGATGTATCTGCATGGGATCAAAAAGATAAATTGTGGTCTGTTTATCTCAAGTCAAATGGTTTTCCTTCCTTGCTGAAATCCAAAGGGCCTGTTCCCTCAAAAAAACTCCAAAGGGCCAAATATACACCATAGTAGACCATGAAAAGTAAATAAGGTTCTCCGAACTTCCAAGTACAAAATGTTCCGCATAATTATTCTGGTTGGTAAAATACAATAGAGAACATCAGTTATGGAGTAAATCATCACTCTATCCAGGAAATGCCATGAAATTTTTCAACAGTTATAAAACTTACATGTTGAGGATCTATAATCTGAATGTGATTCTTTATCAACATTGTGGATCTCATGTTCTGATCCAGGATTATATACCATGATATGTCCACCCTTGTACTTCCTGGGACATTACATGGCATCATCATCATTTTCAATTTTTTTTATAGTTAATAAGTACAGAGCATCTTTTGATACCTGCATACGGCGATCACACGAACAACAGAACATGCTACATCCTCACCCTCAGTGACCAATGCTTCTGCCAAAACCTGAATAAAGCAAAAACAGGACAATGTGCAATTTTAATTTAGGGGTATGCACTTGTAAAGCAGGATTAAATACATGAATTTTATTTTCTGACAATCAGTAAGTCATTAATTACTTTGCCACTGATGGCTTTCTGGCCCCACTTCACGGAATGATTGAGGAACTTCGAGCTTTTGATATCCAGAGGAGTAAGGATGGATGGATCACCGGGCAGTGGTGGCACTGTGGCCTCTAGTTCGTTAAGGATGGCCATCCTTTTTCAATCTGTTTGCACGTACGCCTTGTACAACCCTGCACCAAGTTATATTGGTACGATCAACAACCTAAACAGTTAGGTTGGGTTCAGAAATTGAACCACCCAGCCAATCTTCACACGGCATAGAATCACCACAGATATTTTTCATCTTTCTTCCGTAATTTGAAAGGTATTTATCTGATGCTATTTACAGCCAACAAACTAGGTTTGGAAGAAAAATAGTTGAACAAACCAGGCGATGAATAATAACAAAGTTACACGCGAACGCACGCAGCGCGTGCACGAACTCTCAATGGCACAAGCCGCGAACTCCGCACAAACACAACGACTCGCTCAAGCATCCACGCACGCGTGCGAACCAAAGGCGAGCAGGTTACCAGAACCGAATAGCATGCATTCGCGATTCACCCACAAATTGCGGGGAAAACAACAAAGGAACCATTTGGACGGGGGTGCGAAACCCTACCTTCTTCGTCGACGCCGCAGCCGACGCCTCCGCCTCCGCCTCCCAGCACGAGGCGCCGCTCCCACCTCGCTATGCAGGAGGAGGAGGAAGGCGGAACCCCGGACAACTGGCAAAAGAAGCTGCAGATACGCGGCCCGAGTTTAGTTGTTGGGCCCGCAACGCCGGCCCATCACCCGCACGGGACGGGTACGGCGTCGTTGCGTCCTCTAAAATGAAATGATCCACGCCGGCGCCAAAATTTCTCCGTAGAGGTACTTTTTCTCGTTGGAATGAAATTGTTGCCTGCGGTGGGTTCTTTAGTCGTGGTGAGTGTTCTTCCTGCCTTCCTGCTCCGTGGGAGTTGCAGGTGACAGATGACTGCATTGCGTACCAATCTGGGCCTTAACCCCTACTCAATTATTTGGAAATTTGCTCTTTGCGCTGCTTGGCGTGCCCAAGTTTAAACTGCTTTTCAGTGCGAACTATAAATTTTCTTTTTGAGGTGGTGCGGACAATGAATGATAGAACATGTCATGCTATCTTGATGTAGTTGTACAAGAGCGGCGAGTTTGTGGTGGCTGATCTTTGTCTCTCTTTTTTATCACCGTCAACAGACCTGCCCTGATATCTTAGGCAGTATTTACCTCTCCCACCATCTCCAGTATTGCTACCCGCGGTTTCCATTTACATTAGCAAAAGTGCAGATGAGTCGATAGCTGTCGTGTTTACTCAGGACACACTAGCGTTACTCGTATGTACTACGTAAAGTCCTCGCTCATCATCATTTCTGGTGGCATTTTGAACCTCTATGAAGATTGTTCTGATGTGTTTTCTCTTCAAAGGATTGTTCTGATGTTACAACGTTATTATAGATAGTGGGAAGAAATGCATGTATTTTTTTTTTCTTCTTAGCAGTGCCGACAGAGACGCGTTGTGCGTGGGCGCGTGGACCGGGACCTCGCGCAATAGGCAGTACTGATAGTCTAGATTGTCCGCCGCCTCCCTTGCAGACAGTCGTGGTGAGTCCACGATGCAAGTAAATGCTTATTTTGTGAAACGCTCAGTAGTTGGATTCTGTCACACACACTTTTTTTTTCTTTTTTGTTGGCGTTAGAGAGGATGTTATGAACAACTCGGCCTGGTTTCGACCCTCCCAGCAGTTCATCCGACGACAGACCATTGAATGCTAAACAAAGCACCCCGCTGCTAAATAGCATAGATAACAAATCACAGCAAATTAAAAAGGGGTAATTTGTCATTCTACAGAATGAGTCGATTGGCATTTCAAAAGTAAATGAGCTAAAAACTCAAGGATTGATATAGTAGAAATTCACAACACAGCACCTTCATCCAAATAGGGAGAAAACAACACTAGGGTCAACGAATAGTTTTAACTTGAGATCCGGTTATATTAGACAAACGAAATGGAAAGTGAAGCAGATACGACGACAGGTCGCAGCTGCTAGGCACAGTTACACCCTTAGACGACAGTCACCCTAACAAGGCATAAGCACCACGCTTATGACGACAGGTTGCAATTGCATGCAAGAGTAGTTACAACCTTGGGATAGAAAGGTCCTAGCCCTTATACATGGTCTAAACAAATAGTTGGACCTTTTCCTAATAAAAAAAGAAATATAGCAGATGCTGACAATATTAGATAGACTCCACTCCTTCCACAGGTTCATTGATTAAACGGTAGATCTTATTCATAAAATCTGGATCCTGAAGATCCTACACAAAAGCAAAGAAAAACTAGCCATTAAGAAATCATTAAATGTTTATACCAAGCAAAGATACTCATACGGTCATACCCATACCTCGAATATAGCCCTTACCCTCTTCTCCTCAGCTTCCACCTGTACAGTAGGGAGAAATACAGTTAGCAAATAAACTGTTAAATGCTTATCACGAACCAAAAGAGCAGAAAAGTTCATACGTCTTCATCGGAGCCGCTTAACTCATCATCTCCATATGGCATATATTCATCCAAATGACCACCGGTGTACGCACTAATATCATTGGGGTGCTTCATACGAGGATTTCCATAGTTTGTGCAGCCATAGCATTGACCTTAAAATATAATACATTTATCACTTAAATGCCAAATTACCGGCAATGCATGAAGAGATGCCATTAACATCTCAGTAATCAAAGGTGATACACAGGCCACATGCAAATTTGAGATAGTACAGAATCATTGGCAAACTGACATATAAATTATTATGCATCGTATCCTACATTCTGCATCATATTTATAACCTTATATTGTACTACAGAAGAGTTAGCACAAGACAACCTGTATTACAACAACAACCTCAAGGGCTATTCCCTCAGTTGTGTAATCTATATGAAGTGAACTAAAACAAGAGTCCTAACGTAATAGAGGGAGTATGTCATTATCAAACATTCTCAGTCTGTTGATTTAAGTTCCAAAAAGAAAAAGAAGAAAAACAATATAACAGCGTATGCTCAGTTCTATATATATGTCCATATGATGTACATGACTTATTCATTCCAACGTACAAAACTTGAAATAACTGTAAACAGATCTAACCATTACCATGGGCATGTATAAACTAAACTGAGATAAGAATATCCGAGCATACCTTTATCCTTGTTAGAATCAATCATGCGGCAGCAACTGACCTCCCAATCATCTTCTCCTTGCATATGTGTTACTTCAGCAAAGAATAGACTGCCAGAGCCAGCTTTTTTCTTTGTTGTAAAATTGAAATGATAGAACCACCTTTCATTCTCATATATCCATACGTAGCCCACAATGCTTTCAAGCTCATGTGCAAGATCCTGAAATCGAAAGTGTTATGTCAGTGCGCGGTGTGTGTGTGTGTGTGTGTGTGTGTGTGTGTGTGTGTGTGTGTGTGTGTGTGTGTGTGTGTGTGTGTGTGTGTGTGTGTGTGTGTGTGTGTGTGTGTGTGTGTGTGTGTGTGTGTGTGTGTGTGTGTGTGTGTGTGTGTGTGTGTGTGTGTGTGTGTGTGTGTGTGTGTGTGTGTGTGTGTGTGTGTGTGTGTGTGTGTGTGTGTGTGTGTGTGTGTGTGTGTGTGTGTGTGTGTGTGTGTGTGTGTGTGTGTGTGTGTGTGTGTGTGTGTGTGTGTGTGAGAGAGAGAGAGAGAGAGAGAGAGAGAGAGAGACCTCGAAATGATGGTGGTCCTCGTTATACTGGTCCACTAAAGCTTGAACCAAATAGCGCTCTTGTTCAAAATCAGCCTTCTTTCTTTTCCGCGCCTCAGGACCTCTCTTTGGTGTACCATCAGGATAGAAATAATAATGCTCATTCATCATCCTTTCCACATTAGATAATCCAATTTGCTCCTTGGACCTAACTCAAATCAGAGCATTCCACATTACATTAGTCGAGCGTGCTTTCAAAGTAGAGAATATATAAGTGATATATAGTGTTCTGTAACTGGTAACAGGTCGGATGTGGTCAGACAGAGCATGTTGTTTCACTATGTATTGTTCAGAACTGGAGTTCATGTTGTTTGGATGCTAACTTAATGCTGTTCAGAAAAGAACAGCAAAATGAATGTAAACTGGTTCATAACTTCATATGTCGCCAAACTCTTATGAACTCAACTTTTTGTGAGCCATTCGTTAGAAAGAAAGATATAACTGCACGCACAGCACATGCAAAAGATCTAAGCTGCTCAATTGCAAGTGTATGTAATGGAGAAATCTAGGATAGACTCAAGAAACCATACATCGCCTGATGCCGCAGTTCATCAAGATGGCGGTTGATAGCACCTTCAGCTTCCTCTACGCTCTGAAATGGCCCACCCAGATTAGGGTACATGTGAAAATATCTTGAATGATCCATCCTGATGAAATACACCTGATGCCATTCCTTCGGACTCCGCATCAAAATTTTAGGCCTAACAGATGATGCTGATGGTGGAGAGCCGCCATCACTGGTGTTGTGCGGCCATGTGCATGAAGTGGCAGTAGTAATTGGTTCTTCCGATGATGTAGTGCTGTCCTCTGAGGATGAAACATCCATCACAGCTGGCACAGAAGACAACTCAGCAGCAGCAGCCAAAAGATTCTCATGGCTGAAAGGGGAAGTGCTGGATGGGCCGTCAATGGTGTTGTTTGCAACTGTTGGACTGACAGTGATTGACTCTTCAGATGATTTAGTGTCAAGCAACTTCCCCAAGGATGAAGCATCTTGCTCTTGAAGAGTTAATGCAGATGCAGACTCAGCAACATGTGCCACAACTTTCTTCGACCTGCAATGCGACAAGTACAGATGTCACACCAATCCATAAAAATGATCATTGTGCTACCATCAAGAAAACAGGGGGCAGTCCATAAACATGTAGAATCAAATCAGTAGATAGCATTATCCTGCGTGAACTTAGATAAAACCTCCCCTGACACCCCGTGCAAGGATCATGAGCCATTCAATTATCAATCAGAGTTGTTTCCCGAAAACAAATCCCTATGGTTGATCCGATATAATATCGCGAATATGCAAGCCTAACACTAGATCTACCAATATCGTAAACTTGAATCGACCTCTACTAGATCGTCGCCAAAATAAAATGGTAAAGCAGGAGAGGTCGTACAATGGAGGCGGCTGCGGAAGGTCCTCAGTTACCACCGGCGGCGGCGCTAGGGGGGGTGGTTGTACGATACAGCAACTTTTTCTCCGCCAACGGAACCTGGCCCGGCGCAGCATGGCCGGAGGAGGACGGGGGAAGGCGGCGATTGGGGGCTAGGGTTTGGTGAGAGGGGGGGACGAGAGCTCCGAAGGAAGAGGAACGAACGAAGAGGACGGAGCCCGAGCAGGAAGCAGGGGAATGGTGTTTTTTTTTTTTTTTTTTTTTTTTTTTTTTTC
>LAPY01000705.1:21121-31383 GCA_000970635.1 Eragrostis tef
TAATTTATGGACTAACAAGTTGTCGATTGATCTGCAGGACCGCCTTGCCGTAGCAGTAACCGATGAAAAATACAGTCCGAAAGAAGAGTTCTTGGTATCAAAACAACTCAACATTGTTGAGATAAAATGCCAAGAGGAAACTGAGCTGGTTGGAAAAATTTTAATGATCCTGTGGACCCATGGAATACATCCTGAAAAACTTAACATCGAATCCGATTTCCGTCCACCCTGTAGTAAGACATTTGCCTCTCTTCAATATTTCTATGTATTTACAGTTTTAATTCTATTTTATAACATTTAAGAAGAATAAAGTTTTTACAATTACTTAGAAAAATAAATTGCCAAATATTCTTGTTTGTTTGAACAGAAAATAGTGTTTTGGATATCTTATGTTTATTATTATTTTATTGCAGCGAATGGTTATGAGACGAATGATTCATACTATGGAGATCCATGGTGATTGGTGTGAGGAAACTGCTTTCATGAATCTGGAATCTCCTTATCTTCAGGGATAGTATTATATCTAGCTCTTTTAATGCAAATAAAAGTATCGTTGCGTTGGAAATGGGACCTGATTTGCCCTTTATCTTTTACATGTGCAAGAACTCAACTGTTTCTTTTATCTTCTGTTTTTGTTTCTTGAATAATACACGCACACTCCTTGCTATAAATACCCATACACAAAATCTGAAGCAACAGCGGGGTTCCTTCACACAGCGTGTGTTGCACTTTACAATAGATTTTCAGGTTGTTGGATATTTTGGCACATACCAAGTTGGTTTGCTCCTAAATTTAAGCACGAAAAAATAATGTGTTATTGCATTATCGTGTGTTGCCCTATCGATTTGCAGTTGGGTGCAGAGTAACAAAGGTCATTAGCGATGAGAATAGTATAGAAACGTCTTGATACCTTTTATTTTTATTATATTTTTAGATTTTCAAGTAATCAAGAGATAACATTACGCTCTAGTATTTAGTAATCTTCTTCCCATTGAATAATTAAAACCACATGAACAATATGCCAGCACCGGGCTAATGAAATTATTTATTTAGTGCATGTATAAAATACAAATATTTTTTGTGATTATATAAAATACAAATCTAAAAATACAGAATTAAACAAAAAATGATTTGTTATTTTATTTAGTCACCAAAATATAATATTGTTTACTTGATTAATCTAAATTATATCAAATATGTGATGCTTCATTTGACTGAAAGCACTCGTGATTATATATTTAACGAAATGTAGTAGTCGCGTCATGAGATTGAATGAACTACAAAGATCAACTGAAAGAAGTTGGATTTTCTGGCACCTGAAGAATAGCAGGCTAACACCAATGTGCTATCCATGACCAAGCGCAATTGCGCCTGCTGCTCCTCTATGTCTGCTCATCCCCGCCGAGAGAGAAGACTCGGCGAGGACCTGTCCACTGCCACCGGCCTCAGATCTGCCACACACTGTCCTTCTGCCACGCCAGGGAGCTCAAAGTATTCATCCACGCCAGGCAGCGCCTGCATGATGCCCGGCGTTGGAGGTTCTGAACCTGAGCACCTGCCAAGCCCATGTCGGCAGGATCCTGTCTTTGTTGTTGAGACGTCTGAGCTACGTACCGGCAGGGACAGCATGCCGTAGCTGTAACATATTAAAATATATCCCAAAAGAAGAATTTTCAGTGTGAAAACACCTCAATGTTCCCGAAATAAAGTGCCGAAAGGAAAATGAGCTTGTTCAGAATATTTTAATGATCCTGCTGTCCTATGGAGTACCTCCTGAGAAAAATTAACAATGAACATAATTTCTGTCCACCTGATAGTAAGATGTTTTGCACTCTTCACCATTTCTACCTTTTTGTACTTTTCATTTTGCTCTATTAATTTCAACAAAAAAGTGAAGTCAATATTTTTTTTGGATTTTTGTTTTAGAAACAAGGCAATAAGATCTCAGTGGGAGTAATCATGGATCTTAATTATTATCGATGTCTTACTAGTTACTGCTTCAACAATGCTCGTTGTAGTAATACTGAATTAGATGAATATATTGTTTTCTTAAAAGAAAAAAGGCTATTCAAACATGTCAACAAGGAAGCACAATGCAAAGGAGGCTTCACGGTAGTCTTATGCTTATTAGTCATTGGCTATCTTGTTGTTGGAAGGAACATCTGTTTGTGAGCGACATGCCGACATTTAATAACTGTGGATGTCATATTCTAACCTTCACGCTATAAAATTTGTGATTCCTTTGAGACGAGACTAGATCAACCTCCTCTTGAACTATATAATTTGTCAGCACCATGGCTTGGCGCTGACAACAGTGAAGTCCTGTGGTGTCTGAGAGGCGTAGGTGAAAATCACTGCCAACCCATTAATTGGTGATAGGATTGCCATCTGCAATGATGCAAAGCTCATCATCCAGTGGGCGGATCTTGCTCCTATCTAGTTTCTCAACAGCGTCCCCTCCATAGCAGCGTACTTTGACATCGGCTAGTGGGCATGAGCACTTGTTCTCGACGGTACTCTAGTTGTCCCTCCACAACCTTTCCTGTTCTCTTCTGACTTCTGAGAGATGAGAATGTCCGACAACTGATGACAAACACTCTTGGTTTCACCTACATGTAAGCATATGGCTTTGAGAAAATAACCGCCCCATTTTTTTTTTTTGGAGAAACTGGAGGGGAAACCCCCTACAGATTAATATATATTAAGATTAAAAAAAGAGTTACAAAGAAAAGCAAAAGTACAAAAAAAGAAAGAAATACAATTAGATCGTCGTCTGAATCCATAATTTCAGTGGGTCAGCTATCTCTTTCCTAGCTCTATGGACAACCATTTTGAGCTCATTGAAGAAGCTTAGTCGACAATTGACTACTGTTGGATCAATCCCTTGGAATATCCAATTATTTCTCTCTTTCCAAATGCACCAGCACATCAAGATCATGATATCCATATAAAATGGCACGTTAAGTCTTCTTTTGATCCACTTGATGAGAGACATGATCGGCAGATGTCTTGGCATATTTATTCCAATGGCCTCCCAGCATAACTTTGCAAAATTGCACCGTACAAAGAGGTGCAGCAATGTCTCATTCCGCTGTAGAATACACAATTCACAAACATATGATTCCAGATACATGTTTCTTCTTCTCAACATTCCTCTAGTGTTCAGCCTGTCCTTCATCCACAACCAGAAGAAGACTTGATGCTTAGGCTGACAAGATGATCTCCATAGCCATTTAAATGCTCTGTCCACATGAGCATGCCCTTTCATTACTTTATAAGCTTTTGATGTTTGATAAGCTCCATTTGCCCAGATATATGTCCACAGATCATTGCCAGCATTTAGGTCTAGATTTTCTAGGATTCCAAATAGTTGCTGCATTTGCTCATATGCCTGAATTGACAGGGGTAAGTGGAATAGATCAAGAAAATTGGGTGTGTCTCAGACCTTTCCTAATGACAGGTTTTGTTTTTTAACAAAGGAATATAGTTCTGGGAAAACTTGCATGGGCACTATTCCACTCCATTGATCTTGCCAAAACCATACAGATGTACCATCACCAGGCTTAACTGTTGCTAGCCCCTTATATTGGTCGTTTAATTTCATAATATCTCTCCACCAAAATGATCCTTTCTTTTTTTGTCCAGGCATATCCCCATTACTGTAGTGATTATCCCATATCAAGTGCACCCAAGGTAGATCTGCTTTATTATAAAACTTGTGTAAAAATTTCATCAACATTGCATCATTCTGAGTGCTTAGCTGCAATACTCCTAATCCTCCTTCCTCTTTTGATCTGCAGACCATGCGCCAGGCTGGCAAAGGAGGTTTCTTGTTGTTAATATCTGACCCCCTCCACAATAAGTGCTTTCTATATTGATCAGCCTGGTTGATCACAGTGACATGCATTCTAATGATACTCATGATGTACATGGGTAGTGTTGTGATTACTGAGTTTACCATCTCCAATTTTCCAGCTTGAGTCAAGAATTGCGCACAGCAAACCAACCTTCTTTCAATCCATTGTATAATTGGCATGAAATCATTAACTGTAGGTTTTGTTAAACCTAGTGGCAGCCCCAAGTAAGTGAAAGGCATACTTCCTTTTTGACATCCAAAGGTTTGCATCAGCATATTCATCTTATCATCTGGTGTATTAATGGACACCATCATGGACTTACTATAGTTAACCTTTAGACCAGTCGACTCAGCAAAAGAGTTAAGCAATGCTTTGAGAGCAATCAGCTGCCTAGAACAGGCCTCCATCACAAGAAGTGTGTCATCTGCATACTGGACTACAGGAAAATCTGAACCTGCTCCCATTGGTAGTGCTAGTTTGAGAAGACCAATGTCTTTTGCCCTGTTCAGGATGGATTGAAGTAAATCCGCTGCCAATACAAAAAGTAGAGGAGATAATGGGTCTCCTTGTCTCACTCCTCGTCTACAGTGGAATACTTTCCCAGGGACTCCATTTAGTAGTATGGCAGAGGTACCAGAATTCATGATCAAAGACATCCATTGTAGCCATTTCTCACCCAGGCCTTTGTTCTTCAAAATATCTAGAATGACCTGGTGTTCAATCTTATCAAAAGCCTTTTCAAAGTCTAGTTTAAGTATGATGAGATCCTTTTTTGACTTATGACACAGGTGGAGATATTCAAAAGACCATGCCAAACAATCTTGGATTGTTCTTGTCTTTATAAATCCATATTGGTTTTTGTGAACCAATCTTAAAATGACACATTGCAATGTTGGCCAAGAGTTTTGTGATGAGCTTTATAGAGGAATTCAATAGAGAAATAGGCCTGAAATCACCCACTAAAATTGGAGCATCCTTCTTTGGCACTAGAGTGATATATGATCCATTTATACTCTGTAAGCAAATCTCACCCTGATAGAAAGCGTCACAGAGCTCATAGAAGTCCCTTGATATTATTGACCAACATTTCTTTATGAAGTCACTATTAAATCCATCCGGTCCTGGTGATTTATTATGTGGGAGATTAGATACCACTTTGTCAATTTCTTCTTTTGTGAAACGTGCTTCCATCCAATCTAAGTCCTCCTCTCGATTTAACAGTGAAGATAGATCAAACAACATTGAATTGTATTCTGATGTGCCCAGTCTGTCCTTATATGATTCCCATAGCACAGAGGCCTTTTTATCATGATCGTATATTGTCTGTCCTGATCCATCCTGTAGAGACATGATAGAATTGATTTTGTGATTTATTGTAGACCTTGCATGAAAAAATTCTGTTGTGGCATCTCCAAACTTGACCCATTTTATAGTACTTCTTTGCTTCCAGTAAATCTTCTGTCTATGCAGCAGGGATTCAAGATGGCTTTGCAGGATGGCTCTGAAGTTCCATTCCTCAACAGTCAAGTCTCTGAATTCCTCTATAATTTCCAGAAAAGAAATTAGGAGCTTCACATTCTTAATAATTGTTGAGAGATTCGACATCTGTGCCTGCCAAGCTCTCAATACCCTTCTTAGGTTTTTGAACTTTGCCACAAGTCTTTTTGCTTTATCCTGCTGTTGTACTGGAATAGCCCATGCATGCTGTACAATCTGCATAAAGTCTTCATGTTCCATCCAGTGATTTTCAAACCTAAAAACCCTGGATTTTGGGATGGAAGTCTCAATTGATATGACACAAGGAATGTGATCAGAGGTGTCCCTTGACAAAGTATAGGCTTTGGTCCCAGGATATGATAGGAGCCAGTTTCCAGAAGTAAAGAACCAATCTAACCGTTCTAGCAGTGGCTGTTCTTGCTTATTGGACCATGTAAACTTGTTCCCTTTCAAAGGTATTTCTACAATTCCCAAACTGCTTATTGCATCATTGAACATAAGCATTTCATTTATATGACCACCAGGCTTATTCCTGTTGTCAGGACTCCTAATGAGGTTGAAATCTCCTACTAACAGCCAATCCCATTCAGCTTCCATTTCAATATTTTGTAGCCATTCAATGAAAGCTGGCTTTTGGTCATGCTCACATGGTCCATAAATATTGGACAAGATCCATTTGGCTCCAGAGTGAACTGATGTAAGCTCCACTGATATTCCATACATATTCATAAAAGAGATCATTCCACTGAATTTACATCCTTTCCATATAGTAATACAGCCTCCAGAGGCCCCCACTGATGGCAAGTATTCATATTTATCAAAGCTAGAAGGACAAATCTTCCTGATAAAGTTATCATCAAAATGTTCTTTCTTTGTTTCTTGAAAACAGATAATGTCACACTGAGATTCAACTATTTTACTCCTGATGAGGTCCCATTTCTGATCTGAGTTAAGGCCTCTAACATTCCAACCCAATATCTTCCAGTCTCTATGCTTCGTTATGTTGTGATTATCCATCAAACAATAATAATAAAAATACCAGAAACATATGCCCAACATATGCTGTGAAATTCCCCTTGGCCCGGTGCTGAACTGGAAGAATATAATTTAAGCCATCACATATCATGCATTCATCAATACACCATCTGAACCAGTATTGTGTTCGAACAGAACTGAGAAACCCATTGGGACCAGTATGATCACTAGAGTAATTGCAGAAACAGTAATAGCAAGCATAATTAACTAACCCATACCACATCTCTGAGTACAGCATAGATAAACCAGAGTAACAGTTTATGATAGCCATTAACCAAATAAAAACAAAATAAATTCTAGAGCATTTGGGTACTCTAGTGGCCCTTCTTCTTGGTTGGCTTCTTATCATTGGGAGACTTCTTATCTTCCTCTTTGGCTAGCTGCTTCTTCGAAGTTTTCTTGATGACTAGCTTCTTGGTCTTCTTCTTTTGCAGAGCATCAGCAGACACAGCCTCAGGCTTCATCTCACAGAAGGTTGTTCCTAGATTCTTGATCACAGAATCAGTCAAGGTTGGAGGGGCTCCTGAACAAGCATGACAATCTCTATGTGAACAAATGTTTCTTTTGTATCCCTTATTTTGGCCCTTCAGTCTTTCACTACGCCGCACATCAGTTTCAATCACAGCTGGCTGTCTCTGTCTCTTTCTATTCCTGTGCAAGGCAGATGTTGTAACACTGGTCCCCATGGGGGGAATGTGTTTCTTCTTTGGAGTTGCTTCCATTTGTTCACATTCATCTTCAGAGTTATCACTTTCCTCTTGGATTTCCTTAATATAAGAACATTTTGGACTCTCGGCACTAGGACACTTACTAGGTAAGCAAAACTTTCTGCTACTATTCAGTGAGTACTTCTGGAAGAACTCCCAAGCTTTTGATGTCAAGAAGTTTGTGGCCCAGTTGTAGTGAGTTGGGGATAAAAGCACATTAGTGAAGAACCAAGCCCACTCATCTGGAATGTCAATTATAGGATCTTTAGATCCATTGGGTGAGAAATGCCTTGCCCAAATTCTTATGCTATCAGCATTAACATAAGATTTAGCACCCTGTAGATTTGTGAAGGATTCAAAAACAGGATCTGCAATGTGTTCAGCTTCAATTTGAACAAACCCCAACTGTATATTCTGGTTTTCCTGTTGGACTACCTGCATGTTAGCTTGGTTAATATCCCCATCAATTAGATTATTTGCGACTGGGCCATCCTCTCCAATCATATCCTCCAGGTTCATATCTGGCATCACTGGACCTTGATGCATCTGGACTTCATTTGGGCCCAGCTCTATCTGCATATTTTCTTCCTGCTCAGCATTCAGATCAGGCAACTGCACTGCAGGTACTTGCTCTACAATTTGAACAGCCCCAGGCAGTTGTACTTCAGGTGCATTCTCTATGTGAGCCACCTCCATAACATGGCCTTGCTGTGGAGCAATATTCAGGTCAACTACCATGTTCAGATCAGGAATTACCTGTTCTAGCTGTAGCTGCACAGGTTGAGCCTGCAATGCAAGAACAATTTCTGGAGCTGGAATGAAGATATCATTGTTTCCATTGACACTTTCCTCTGAGAGCTGCATTGACTCTTCAGCTGATGACTGATAGGATATCTCAAGGCTGATTTGTGGAGCTAGTTCATGCATCTGTGCAGGGATGTCAGGCTCAGGAATATGAATATCCTGTTCTACATTTTCCTGCTTAAATTTCCCATAGAAATTGTGGCTGGTAAACCGTAGTTAAAACTTAGCAACTTTTTCTCCATATAAACATTATTCTTGTACAAAATACATTATCTGCTTGAACTTGGCAGGCGATAAGACTAGTGAGGATGAGCAAGATGACAACTTTGGCATGGTAAGCCATTTTCCTTTGCCCCAGTCTCTGCTATGCAACTATATGTTTTTCAGAACATTAAATGTGTGATTAATTTGGTTTTGGAAATGATGATCGATCTGGTTGCACATAGCAGGTCAGGGTTATATATAGCCTGGGAGGTTTGCAATCCTTCTTGTGGATTTGAGGCAATCGCAATGATTCCCTGCTATACTTGTAGCAATTACTAAGGTAATGCCTTCCCAAAAGGCTGAAGCATTTCTTATCCAAGCATAAATACCTGCCATTTTTAATCAAAATGGAAGAATGCTTGTCATCTTTAAAGAAGGGAGTAATATCAGGATGCTATATGGATGTCATAATCCTGATGTGTTGGATATGGTTATGGAACACAGAAGAACTGGATTTTCATTAGAGAGCTATCCATAGAGCTTGTGAGAAGAAGCTTGGTCCCAGCATATCCTCTCTTTTTTTTTTCATATTTTTCTGTTTCCTTCTACAGTTTGTTCATATATAGTACTACTGCTACTAATGATAATCTGCAGTGCGACCCCTCCAGTTCAAATATCAGTATTGTGGCAACTTGCACTCGGTTGGCGTCTGGCCCTTGAATCGTCTGTTGTCATTGCAGTAGTCGTAGGTCTTGTACTTTCCCTGAATTGCTTGCATTTGCCGCAGTTGCATCGGGCTCAGCTGGCACATCCTCCTCGTGCAGTTGTTTCCACAGCCCGCGCCGTTGTATCCGCAGACGTCGAGGTTGACGCTGTGGTAGTTTGCTACGAACGGCGCCTTGGACCAGTCAGTCCGGACCTGACCACCATGCGTGGCCCAGGCCCCGGTGGCGGCCCAGATGCTGACGTAGCTGTACATGGGCCGGCTTGTCGGGTACGCCACGCCGTTTCTTGCCTCGTAGTTGCGGAAAACTCTGATGGGAATGCCGTCCACGTACCACCTGCATGAAAATACAGAAGTTTGGTCGGTAGGCTATTATGAAAGAATTCCTGGCTGAGGGATCCAATTCTCCAAAAGAAAGTCAGCAAAAAAGGACTTTTTTTTTTGTGAATACACAGTACAACTCAGACACTCACAACGCACGCACACTCACCCTTATGACCATACATACGCAGACTCTACCCCTATGAGCATCTTCGAAGACTGAGCCGGCAAATCCTCCAGATTTACGAAGTCACCACTGGCGTCTCGCAGTCGACGGCCACGTCACCTACCGCTGAAAGCACAAATGCCGTTAAATCCTAGAAATTCGCTCCCACCAGGAGTCGAACCCAGGACCTCAAAGGTGTTACTTGAGTGCCTTAACCACTAAGCCAAGACCCCTTTCACAGCAATCTTTCATTTGAGAACCAACTTTCTGAAGATGTATCAAATAGATTCGCAGCCATTGATTGTAATTATTAATAGCTTAAAGCCACATGTTGTTGCTTGCCTGGCTATGGATGTAATAATTTATTCATAGAGATTTATTTCCTTACACGACCATGCAGGGGGTCCATGAAATGGTATAGTTGTGGAAGTCCGTTGTGGGGTCGAACCAGGGCTTGAACTCGACCTCCTTGTAGCCGACGTCTGCGGCGTAGAGGTTGGTGTGGAATGTGTAGGGCTGGCCGGCCTCGTTACCGATGAACTCGAAGTCCATCTCCTCGTGACTGCCTCCGACGGTGGATGCCTAGAACAAATATGTATATACGGAGATATTTCTAGTGTTAATTAATTAGCGGCCAGTGTTACAGGTATTGGACTGTCACTTCGGATTAGTTCTTGGTAGCTTAGCTAATGGGAAATCGATTAGGTAATGGAATTTCACGCACATAGAATGCGGTAACAGTCCCTGCCGAATTGCCTGGGACCAGCTTGATGAGACTCGAAATGCTCCCGTAGATGAACGTCGTCTTTGTCCGGAACCTGCACCCTGCTCGACGACGTACAAAATGAATTAATTGTGGATTATACGGCATACGTAAACTGTGACATCCCAGCCCAAGGCTTAATAGGATTGATAGAATACTCATATCAACAAGTTGCAACTTCTTT
>LAPY01000705.1:112982-128212 GCA_000970635.1 Eragrostis tef
TTTTGCCCTATTAACCCCTGTTTTTCTGTTGGAGAAAAGGGAAATGTTTTTCCTGCTTTCTGTAAACATTTCTGTTCTTCCGGGTCTTTTTTACAGTAATTCGGTCCAAAAGAAAATGTCTGCACTTGATTTCTATTGGGTTAGCAATCGTTGTTTTGGTGTTTTCTTTGTAATCTGTATCTAATTTCCTTATGAAGGTTTTCATGATGCTTCAACACTGTAGTACATAACATTTAGAGGCTACAATTAATGTTTTTTATTATCGTTTTCTTTTAAAAAAAACTTTTGGTGAATTACCGTGTTTGCATTTCATTAGTGGGTGGTCTGCATGCGTAGAGTTCACAGCCTCAGTGAGTCTTTGCCTGACCAAATTATGCAACCATCTAACACACTAAAACATATCCAAAATTTTGCGAGTATTAGGATTTTTGGAAAGGTTTATGATTGCATATGCTTGCTGTTCTATGTTATTTGCTTCTGTATCCAGTTTTACTATTTCAAACTGATATTGTTGGCTCTTGGATAATCTTATTTACTTTTTCCCCCTTTGTGTTCGAATATTAGGTACCAGGAGTTGAAGGTCTTACCGTTAGAGTGGTATCTTCAGCTGACAGAGTACTGCAAGTCCAACCTCGTTTTCAGGAATTTTTTAAAGAAAAGTTCCCCCGTGATTTTCCATACAAATCGAAGGTTTGTTTGTCAATTGGACGATCAGTTACTGTTGACCATAAAGCTGTATTTTCTTGATCTTATACTGACTTGTGTCTTCTATACAGGCCATTTTATTATTTCAAAAGATTGATGGTATAGATGTTTGTCTGTTTGCCATGTATGTACAAGAGTACGGTTCAAATTGCCCACCGCCAAATTATAGGCATGTTTATCTTGCATACATCGATTCTGTCAAATACTTCAGGCCTGAAATCAAATCTGCAAGTGGAGAAGCTCTCCGTACCTTTGTGTATCATGAAATTTTGGTAAGAGAAGTGCAAATAATCATCTAACACTTGTCTTCAATTTGCATAATGAGTTTATTTTCTGATCTTTGTTCCAATGTTTATTTTAGATTGGTTATCTGGATTACTGCAAGAAACGAGGGTTTGTGAGCTGTTCCATATGGGCTTGCCCATCTACAAAGCGTGATGATTATGTTTTATATTGTCATCCGACAGCACAAAAGATGCCCAAATCTGACAAGCTTCGCAGCTGGTTTGTCTTCTGAACATGATACTAATCTTATTACCTAATTAATCATTTATAGGCCATAACTTTTCTATTTTGTTAATAATTTTAGGTACCAGAACATGATCAAGAAGGCTGTGAAGGAGGGTGTTGTTGTGGAGCGCAATACACTTTATGACTTCTTCCTTCAGCGCGAAATCAAGGCCGATGTCTCAGCAGCATTCTTGCCATACTGCGAGAACGATTTCTGGCCTGGTGAAGCTGAGAAACTCCTTGAGAAGAAAGATGATGACACCTCACAGAAGAAAGAGACACAAGTGGGAAGGCTCTTACGTGTTGCCAAACGCGATGAAAGAACAGGAAACGTTGAGGATATGTTGCTTATGCACAGGGTTAGTTTATTTAATTTCTAATTTTCTGCCCTTTTCATCATTTTACAGGCACCTAACATATTGATTTTTGTCGTTGCCCAGCTTGGAGAAAAGATGCGCACCATGAAAGAAGACTTCATTATGCTTTGTCTGCAGCAGTTTTGCAAGAATTGTCATCAACCTATTGTATCTGGTAAAAGTTGGGTTTGCACCAGCTGTAAGAACTTCCATCTTTGTGACAAGTAAGCATTTCCTCTAATCAAATTTATCATGTTTTTCGATCAATCTCCAATGTGAATATACCTGCTCCTTGTTTTTGTTATTTACTCAGATTGATAACATTGCTGATTTCCATAGGTGTCATGCCAAAGAGCAGAATATGGCACCAAAGGACAGACATCCAACCACAACAAAACAGAAGCATATCTTTCAAAGGGTATTCATATAATATTTTTTTTGGGCTTGATTCATCCATAAAATAGAACCAGAAAATGTTTTTTTAGGCACATTATGGAATTTTATATACTAAATGCTGTAGCTAACTGTCCAACAGATAGCGGTAGAACCTCTTCCTGAAACTGATGATGGAGATCCAACAATGGAAAGCAAGTATTTTGACAGCAGAATTGATTTCTTAAAGCACTGCCAGGATAATCAATACCAGTTTGATACCCTCCGGCGCGCAAAGCACTCTACAATGATGATTCTTTATCTTCTACATGATTCTGCATGTTCTGCGTGCCACCAGGGCATGGATCATTGCTTGGCTTGGCGATGCCAAGTTTGTCTAGGCTGCAGCTTTTGTGATCCATGCTATAAACGAAGTGGTCAAAGCTTGCATATTCATGAATTGAGACAGACTGACAATCACAAATCACTGCAGAAGAACACTCCACTGGTATACATCTTAAATTAGCCTAAACTTCTTCATATCTTTTGTTGTGTTCCCCCGTAGATAAATTCTAATCTTTGCCCGTTTATGAACTTTTGTTACCTTGGATAATTTTGAGATCAGTTTTAGTCTTCTTTCAAGATGGATCTTATTATGGGAAATTTTATATTACTTTTTTAAAGTTTTTGAAGATGTTATCTTCATCCACTAAATGCAATAGGTTTCCTTCTTTTGACATTAAGAATCTCTATAATATCAGAATCAATGTTTTAGCCTTTTTTTTCTTATACTTTCATTCTTAAAAGTTTTCTCGAACACAAGAGTGTTAAAATTAGACTTTATCTTGAATGAGCTTCTGAGTCTCTTGTTATTGTCATGAATTGTCCCCGTTTCTTATGAAAGTTCTGCATGTTTTCATAGCAGGACTACCTTGAAGGCTTGGTCCATGCATCAAGATGCTTTGATCCTCGTAATTGCTCTTCTCGAATTTGTGTAGCCTTGAAGAAATTGTTCTTCCATGGTGTACGATGTGATATCCGTGCTCGCAATTGGGGAGGTTGCATGAAGTGTGTGTTTATGTGGAAACTTCTGGTTAGCCACTCAAGAGTTTGCAATCAAGACAACTGTATGGTTCCCAGATGCAGGTAAAACTGTGCTCCATCTTCCCTGCTCAGCTTGTCTCTTTAGCCACTCAAGAGTTTGCAATTGCTTGACAAGAGCCCTTTCACTAATTTGACTAATTTTTTTGAACCACAAATGTTTTTGTAATCCTTGCAGGGATATCAAAGTATTCATAACGAAAAAAGAGCTCGCTGGGCCAGGCAGGACAGCACATGAGAAGTCAGCTTCTTGTATACTCTAGTGAACTAGTACTGGGCTTTTTTACCCCTTAACCAGTAAAATTTGTTGGTGAAAGTGCAATAAACTGCGGTTTGTCAGACGGACTGCAAGGTAAATAAAATGGTGACTTGTACTGCTGCCTGGGTTGTCTGTGACGGCGAGGTACCTGTACATCGATCGCTGGCTTTCCTTCTATATGCAGATGGATGGCAAGCCTTTCGGTTTGCTCAGAAGTGGTATCTCTCAGTTACCCATGTTATAGCGGAACCAGCAAGTGAAGCTGACATAGGCGACCAGACATTGGTTTTTAGTGCTCGTACATATCTTGTACATATTAGCAGTTTACTGTTCACTCAGATGGATCAACAGAATAGATGGCTTCATTTCTTTTATCTTTTCTTTTCGAGATTGTAATTGAACAAGGCCACATTTTTGTTCAGTGTTGCTGTGCAGTGGCGCCGAATTCAATGAATGAATGTGTATATTTTTTTTCATCCTTTTACTTGCTCAGCTAGTTTGATTTTCGTTAGTTGTGGAACCGAGTAAATAAGAGGAATAATCATGGCCAGCGTCTTGCTTTCATTGGATTTGCACTTGTGGTCGCGAGCGTACAATTCCTTTCTTCTACTGGCAAAGCTGATTGTGAGTAAGTGCTGCCCCTTCCGTCTCGCTGCAGGGAGGTTTGTTCCCTTCGCTACATATGGACCTCTTAATCTACTCCGTCCCTTTGACTCCTGCCACGGAGGTGTTGAATATGAAACATACGAATGAGAAATGTCCAAGAAGAAAATAAAACTGGAAACCTCCGACTACTAATTGTGACGGTGCTTTTATTGCAGAACAAAAGAAGGGAGGGTGAGGCTGAGAGATAATGAAGGAAAAACGGTTCTAGAAGGTACAGGCAACCTATCTGCAATACATGATGCAGCGTGTGCAGAGGAATTTCTAGGTTCAACTTGAGACCGATTCCTCAAACCTGGTGAAAGCTCCACAATCATGTGATTTTGATTACTTACCAGGCTCAGTTCTATATAAAGAGTCTAGAGATCTGATTAGATTCTGTTTTGGTTCAGCTGAAGTTATGTATGCCCCAAGATCATGTAATTCGTGTATTCATTAGCTTGCTAGCTCTAGTCTTAGTTGGGACCCGAAGCAGTCGTTCTATGGTTGCAGCGATATCGCTGAACCTGATGTTGATGAATAAATAGAGTGAGCTTGATGATTAAAAAAAAAGGAAATTAAGAATAGCATTTTTCTCTCTTAGAAAACGGACTTGTTTGGCTTGGATTCTAGAAGTGCTTTTTTTGAGAGAGAATTCTAGCAGTGCTTTTGCTAAAGGGTTCAAAACAAAACAGATTCGCTTCTCCCCTCAAGAAGCACTTCTCAATTTTATACTAGATGTCAAAAGTCATAAAAAGGTTGGGCTTGTCTGGCGGGACTTCTCTAGAAAATAGGTTCTCCATAAAACAACTTCTTCATTAAACAACTTCTCTCAAAAAATAACTTCTATGCAAGAAGCACTTTCTGAAGGCCTGTTTGGCAGGACTTTTATACAAAACAGCTTCTCCACAAAATAGAATTTTTTTTTTTAAAAAAACACCTACTATGCAAGAAGCACTCCTTGAAGTGTTTGTCATAGGTGAGAGAAGTCACGAGAAGTTATATTTTTGTAGCCTTTTCATTCTAGTATAAAATTGAAAAGTGCTTCTTAAAAGGAGAAGCATAATCTGGTTTTTTAGAACTGTTTAGCTGGCTTTTCATAGATTCTGAAGCAAAAGTACTTTGAAAAGGCGTACCAAATAGGTCCGAAGTGTTTGGCAAAACAAGTTCTCTTATAGAACCAATGCAAAAATAGGTTCGAGAATTTGTAGTTTTTGAATTTTAATACAAAGTTGAGAAATGCTTCTTAAGAGAGAAGAATAATCTGTTTTTTTAGAACCGCTTGGCTAACTTCTCCAAGAATCTGAAGCATAAGAACTTCTAGGATCCATGCTAAACAAGGCATGAGGCTCTTATGACTTTACCAACTTTTTTTGCATTGGTTTTATAAAAGAAGCTATTTTGCTAAACATTTTAAAAAATATGCCTGTTTCATATAAGCTGTATTATTTTGGAGGAGTTGTTTTCTAGATAAACTGTTTTGTGGAGAAATTGTTTTCTTGAGAATCCATGCCAAAAGCTTAAGAAAGGTCAAAATGCGTGCAAAGTACGGTATGAACACTCCTCGCTCAGTTTGTGAAACCGCAAAAACAAATGCGACTGCTATTGCAAAAGCCATTGATTGTACACTCAGGTCTAAAAAAAGGTCTTAAAAAAAAGAAAAAATCTATTTTACTATCTTCAAGTATCCATGTAGTTCACTTAACCCTCTAAACTATTTTTTGGTCTATTTTACTCCCTCCTATTTAGATTGGTTCAATTCACTCCTTCATAAAATTTTTAATTTTTGTATCTCCAGCTACACAACATGTTTAAACGTAAACTTTTATGAGGTTATTGGTTAAAACATACCTTATGTTAGAAAAATGTTTAAAAATTTTGTTTCAATTATTTCGTATGAGGAAAGTGTGAAATACAAATTTGATATATAAGATAGAATAATATAAGAAAATATTTTTGAAACATTATCTACCAATTTTTCTAGCATAGAGGATGATGTCATCTACCATTCTATAAAATTTAAGCTTCAAATATAGAAAGTGAAACAAAAAAGAAAAAATTCACAAAAAAGTGAATTAAACCAATCTAAATAGTTTGGAGGTAGTAAATCGGACTAAAACTTAGTTTAGAAGAAGTGAACTACATGAATACTTGAAGGTAGTAAAATGAACTTTTTCCTTAGTCGGCGACTCAGGGCGATCTCGCCTTGCCGCCTGACAGTGCCCGCCGCCGGCTGATTCTTTGCCGCCGGCACAACCCGCACGGAGGGCGATGACAGCGGCTGCGCCTGTGCCTCTGCTTCTACCCTCCTCCGCCTTCGCCCACCCCACCCCACTCCCAACAAGAGATGACGGCGGCGAGTTGAAGAAGAATTGGATCAACGCATTTGCTCCGCATCCTTTGAGCCGGTTTCGTGCTGCCGAGAATTTGTTTTCGCAGGCGGCAATCATGGTGATCTGGGGGACGCGGATCGAGATCGACGCAGTTGTCCGGAGGTCATGCCGCACAGTGTTCGTGACCTTTTGGATCCCAGAAACCGTCGCCTCTCACGTTTCACAGGCGCGCACGTGGTGATCACCATTGTTGCCTTCGGATCGGCATCCATTGTTGCCTTCCCTATGACTATGAGCGCCTCCTGCCGGTTTTTCGCACTTTAACCCCGCTGTGAGCTTCGAGTGATGGCACCTCCTCCCAGTTTTTCGCACTTTCACTCCGCTGCATTTCATCATTTTTCTCTTTGTTGCTGAAAGAAAATCTTGAAATTTATTTTAAGCGTTCCTGAATATTAGCAGCTGTGGGAAAATAGATGTGCTAGCTTCTGGTTAGTTTTTTTTAATCTTATTTTTCTCTCTGTCGCGGGAAACTTTTTTTTTAAGTCAAACATCAATACCGATATCCTCCACACTAAATCGACCTAAACCTCGAATAAATCAAACAATCATATAAATAACAAATTTAAATATTAGCTTGTGGAGTCGTCACTAAAAGTAAATATTACTTCCATAAAGAAGATAGATAGATACTTTTAGTTCCCGAAAATTATCTGAACATGGGAGTACGCCACATCTCCAGTCAGTTGATTGACGACCATGTCATGCTCATCCTTGACCTTTGGGAATCTGCGTTCTTTTGGTACTCGTTCAGACGGAGGGAGCAGCTTCTCACAGTCCTCGCAACGCTGGTGATCTCTCAGGAAAATAGCTCTCAAGTTGGGAGCTCGCTCCATGACGGCCTTTAGAAACGTTATTTGTTGTTCTATTGAGCTAAACCCAGTAATTTTGACCTCTTTCAAATTCCACTCCTTGCGGTTTGTAAACTCAGCCACCTTCCATGAAGGCTTTGTTCGTTCACCAAAAAACTGCTTTCTTTCCACTGTGCATGGATGTTCCCAAATCTCAATATCAAATACTTCAACCGATGGCGCGGCTTCGAGGAGAGCCATTGTCCAGAACAGATCAAACTCGAAAAATATGTCATGCAAAGATAGCTTCCTTAGCTTACTGAACGCCGAGCAGAGTTCCTCTCCTTCCGGTTGGATCCAAAGCCTTCTTCCCTGGAAACTTAATGTCAGGTCCTCTATCGCCGTGGCATCACCTAGAGCCTCGCTTAACTTGAACTCTTTTAAGTAAACTGTTGCACCAGACAAGAGGTAGACTTCCTTGAGGGATGGGACAACACCAAGTAACAAGGGAATACTTGCAGAAAGCCAGCCATCCCAACGAAGCTGCTCTAGTTTTGGAAGGCGTGACACCTCAAGTTTTACCATGAAGCACATTAAGATTTGAATCTGGTGCATCAATCTTCCAGGTGAACGCTCCTGCATCACAATTGGTGAGGTAGAGATGCCGCAGCTGCTTGCAGCTGTCAAACAGGATGTGGTTCCAATCCAGTTCAGCAAAGCAAACGTTATGTGACGAGAGTTTTGTGAGGCAGTGAAGCAAACTAGGACATGTACTGAAAAACGCATCCACAGAGCGAGCTTGCTGAAGCATATCCTCATCATTGCAGTCATTGGGATCCTTCTCGTCTAAAATAGTGAGGTCTAAATATTTTAAGATCCCAGCATCAATTGCATCATTAAGTAGAGGGCCTATGACATGTACGTGACTGTCGACCAGGTAGAGCGTAAATTGCAATCTTGAGATTGTACTAGCTTCAGCTGTACGGTGTGTAGCCAAGTAGCACCTAATTACCTGGGCCACAGATGCCATTGCTGCATCTACATGTTGAGCTTGGATTGGGTTTGGGTGCCGGTCGGCACGTAAGAAATCCTTGACATCGATGGTGAGCTCGTGGAGCAGCCATGGCAGATTCTTCCACCGCTTGGACAAGACGCATGTCTTTGCAGCCGTAGTTATGTCAACTCTCCCCAAGATGGACAGTATTATGTCGTCAATGAGCAAGCTGAGCCTGTCGTCATCGACCTCTCCTTCCTGACTGCTTCCGTTGTTCAGCTCCATTAATAATCCGGCGTGCTGTCGATGAAAATCCAAAGGTCGAGTTTATTGAGAAACACGCACCTGAACTCAGATGAAACGATTTTGTATTCTGAAAAGGACTCGACTAGATGCACTTTCCAAAAGAGGACAGCGTGTTCTATTCTAGTCCGACCTTAAATGTATTCCCAAATCGAATCATTAACACAAAAAAAAGCTATCGCACGTATGCCAACATAAAAACACTACGCTCTTAATTAACCGGAGCCAGCTGCCAACACCATGCTCTGGGCCTTACGTCAACACGTTCTTAACCGGAACCATGGATCATTCTGAAGCTCAGTTACGGCAACACGCCTCCATGATCGGAATTTCTTCACGATGATCGGAATTTCTCCACGAGCTCGATGCAATGGACACTCATGCCTCTCTGCCAGGCCGGCCATCACATTGGTCAATGTTGGTATGAGCCACTCCTTTGCCTGCCACTGCCGCCGCTCTACTTCAGGAACACATTGTATCGACGCTAGTATAAGACAGTAGACGTCTATCTATATCTGTCTTTCAGGCTTCAGCATGTTGGCTGAACTTGTATAACTAAATGTTTTACCGATTTTAATGAGAAAATTCAGGTGGCATTGCTCACGAGCACTGCTATAGGTACGAGTACGACCCATTTGTTAGACTTTTGTACAACCAAGAGATTCAATGGCTAAAATTAATTGAGTGGTGGTTCATATATATCAATCAAAAAGTTTAAAACACTTGGCCGGACAAAAGCACGTGAAGCATTATCCATTGGTCACTGTAGTTCCTTTTTAGAAAGAAACTGGCATTGCTCACCGTCATCGGGGTATCGCTGCTATTTCTATGCGAGGGTCGATCCATGTGGTGGGAGAGAACGATTCAAGTACAATCGCCGTTTTGCTAGCAAAAAAGAAAAAGAAGTGCATTCGTCAGTTGATCAGTACAACTCATCAACATATTTTACGTCTATGCTCGAGGCAAGTTCACATCGCTCGTGTTGCACATAAAAAAAAATACATACACACTATATGGTTCACCGCAATAAAAAAGAAGAGGAGAAAACACTCTGGTTTCAATCCATGGTTCCTACTACTTGCTAATGCAGGTTCTAATTGCCACTGTTAGTGGCGCATGAAAAGGCTAGTTGGGGTGTGATCCACGAGCAGGCCGCGCCGTCCCAGTCTCCAAGCAGCTGCTCAATGAACTCCGACTTGCCGTCGCGGAAGCTATATTTGAATAAGATGCGCCTCTTGGTGACAAAGTAAGCTCCGCCGTCGCTCACGTCGAACCGCGCCGCGTCCACGGCGAAGCTGGTCGGCACCCCAAGGAACATGATCCGATCAGCAAAGCTCCGGCCGTCCCTCTTCACCCACCGCGGTTCGCCGGTTAATTCCGATTCCCCTTCCTGCAGCGCGTGTACTGTCACGGACAGCCCGGTCGCCAGCCGGCCGTCGACGGCGCGGTCGACGACGACGACGTCGGGGAAGTCCAAGGCGAAGCGGCTCCTGGCCTGGACGATGACCCAGAGCAGCTCGCCGCGAGACTCCAGGATTAGCTTCTCGTCGGAATTAGTGACCTTCAGGTTCGTCTTCACCAGCGTCCACGCCGCTCCGGGACGCAGAAGGGAGAGGGACACAGCGAACGAGGTCGGGGCCCAAGCCGCCCAAATGTCCGGACTAAATAGGCACCGGACGGTGGTGCCGTCGCCGGCGACGATGCTGATGGCGTGATCCGCCGAGTTCCCCCACCATATTACCTTGCAGGGGGGAGGAGGAGGAGGCGAGGGATCAACGAAGGCGCAGGATCCGCCGAGTTCCCTCCTGACAACAACCAACCTCCGACATCGAACGCGTCCGGTGACATGATCCCAGCGGCGGCTCGTCCACTTCGAGGAGAAGACGCAGCGGCCACGGCAGGAACGCCGGACGCCATGGCTCCGGCGGAAGGGACTTGCTCCAGGAATTGCAGACGGCGTGGAAGCGGTGGCCGTGTGGAGGCGGCGCGAGACGTCGCAGAGGAGATCGGCCGGGAGGTCGGACCAACGGGACGCAGCCTCCGCCTTGGGATCACCCGTGCAGTCGTCGACGTGACCAAATCGGATGCGTTTCCGTCGTTGCCCGAGACTTAGTGCGTCCATCGATCGACGATTTGTAAGTGGACAAGGACAGGGCTTTACGTCACGTGATATATACCGTCGTTTGCGATTCATACTATGGTCATCGGCACCTAAGTTGATTACGACTCGGACTGTCCGAATATGGCCTATACGTAATGTATTCCATCCGAATACTAATCACATTCATATTTGCGTGCATTTGACACGCAACTGATTGATTGGACCGCTTCCTTCAAGTGATGCCGCCTGCTTTTCCAGTTTTCTCGCGCTGTCAACTTGCTGCGTTTCGTCATTTTTCTATCTTTGACTTATAAAGCTTAATTAAATTGTTTTACCGCTGTTAATGAGAAAATTCAGGTGGAGTGCTCATCCACAGAAGTTTCCTTTTTTTTTAAAAAAAAACACTATGGTTTAAATCCATGGATGCTAAATTCTAAATGCAAGTTCTAATCCCCTCGCTTGGTGGGGCTTGTAAAGGCTGGTCGGGGCGTGAGCCACGAGCATGCCGCGCTGTCCCACTCTCCAGGCAGCTGCAAAATGAACTCCGACTTACCGTCGCGGAAGCTATGCCTGAACAAGATGCACCTCTTTATGACAAAGTAGGCACACCTGTCGTTCATGTAGCACCGCGCCACATCCACAGTAAAGATGGTTGGCACCCAAGGAACATGATTCCATCAGCAAATCTCCGGCCGTTCCTCTTATCAAACTCCGGCTCCGCTTCCGCTTCCCGCAGCGCGTGTACCGGCAGCTCGCCCTGAGGCTCGAGAACGTAGCTGCATATGTACATAGTATGCATCAACGTTATTCGCGATGCCGACCCGTGGCACAGTACGACCTTGCCGTCGTGATACGCGACGCTGCAGCGGCCCTTCTCGAGTGAAGTGGTTGTCAGGTTCATCTTCACCGACGTCCACGCTGCGTCGCCGCCGGGACACGTTGAAGGAGGCCGACAAACCCTGCTGCCTCCTGTTTCGGTTGACCACTGACCAGACAGAAGAAGCCGGCGGACGTAGTCGGTGGGGACATGGAGGCGGCTCGAGACTTCGCGGAGGAGATCGGAGGACAGGAGTTGGTCCAACGGGCCTCCGTCGCCGCCTTGTCAGCAAGCAGTGCTGTGGTCGGCATGATCAAGTCGGATGCATTTGAACCGTGGCCCTGGACTTGGTGCATCCATCGATGACTATGTTTGTAAAATGGACAAGGAACGTGATATACCTTGTACTATATGGTCATCGGAAGCTAAGTGGATTCTGACCCAGTCATAATGCGAATATGATCAAAGCGGATGAGTATTCGATCCCAATTCCTTTTTTTTCCCCGCATCTGATTCTTTTTTTTTTGGAGCTTTCATTCAGTTAACAGCAGGAGTACAATCGAATTCTGTGGCTTTCAGTGCTGACTCCGGGAGTCCGGGGCTACATGCTGCCACATCCCCGATCGTCTAGAACTGAATCGATACAAGTTCTGCACATTCATGTGCTGCGTTATTACAAGAGCGATTAACGAACACAAAAATGAAATCTGACCGACTCCTGCTAAGCTCCTTCGTATGTTTCAGGAACGCTTGCATGCTTCACTAGCCCATAAATCAACTAGCCCTTTACAATCCGTTTCCAGGACTAGTTTCTGCACCACTCTGAACCGCATAACATAGTCCTTCTCGACATGCCTATCCTTCCATCGCCATAGCGTTCGATGTATTGTTATACCACTATGGCTCTGTTTGGATTCATGGGTTCGATTTAGATTGAGTTAGATTAGGCCAAACTAACCATAAAGTATCAAAACAGGAGAGTTAGAGTAGGGTTAGATGCATCTAACCCACCTAAAAAAACTATCCTGGTAAATAGGTGCTAATTGGGTTAGATTGAGGTGATACCCAATGAATTTCTCTCTCCACTGATTGAGAAAGTGTATTTATTGCCAATTTAACCTTGTCATCCAAACACCTCTTTGGTTAGAGTTAGTTTAAAGATATAGTTAGAATTAATTTGTAACTCTAATCTAAACAGGGCCTATGTTTGGACGCAAGAAAACATCCGAGCAAATGCGGAATTTCTCTACCCAAGGTGTGTGTAAACGTGCGTATGCAACATTGCGATGCATGCCTTAGTGCATTACGATGCGCGCATGCATGTTAGGTACATACGCACATACGCACGTTGTTTAGCCAGAAAAAAATAAAACTAAAAAGTGGATTTCTCTATTCATTAAGTAAATAAAATAGTGTGTAACATGCACGCTTAGCTCGTCCGATATGGCGACTCGACAGCGTTCTCGAAGCGAGTAGCAGAGGAGAGACTTGGTGTAGATGCAGGTCGTGGCACTCCATCGCGGGGCTTCATCATCTTGGTCAGTTACAGAGGCACGTATATGCACATGTGTTTGTAGCATGCATGCATCATGTTGACGTAGGATTCAATGAAGGAGTGACGGCAGCGGGCAGCTTCAGTGGCAAGGCGTGTAAACTTGGAGTCCTCGGCGAGATGACGTGCCGGTTGTTTCTTGATGTTTATCTGGTAGGCGGTAGAAGGTTCTAGAGGCCAGGCGATGGGTCATCGTTAAGCGTGGCCCCGGCCAATATATAGCCCGTATAAGAATACGTATTCCGTACGTGGTGGCTAGCTTCAGCGTCCATGCATACATGCACATCCTTGTAGCTCTATTGCCATGTGCACGTACATATGCCTCACGCCTGGAGCTTCTTTGCTTTCCTTTGTCTCTTGACCTCCACGTAGACGTTTACAGGATCGCATACACGTTAAATGCCGAGAGACTTGTACAAAATATCGTCGAACAAATGCCCTCACCAAGTTGAGTTTAAATGCATAGCAAATTAAACACAACTTGGTGAGAGACGATCCCGGTCCAATACGGCCTTGATTGATTAATAATCTCCTAACCCAACTTCTTGTCCATGTAGCTGTCCTACATCGGTACAAACCTGCTTAATAAGAAGAAAGCATTTTATATAACCAAAACTGTTAGCTTCTAGATCCGTATCCCGGCCGGACGCCTCGTTCAAACTTGTCCTTGCACGCTTAAATCTCTTGAGCTTTGTCTCCACCGCCTCAGGCGTGTATATATATACGCGTCCCTGGGAAAGGTAGCCCATGAAGCTCTTGAACTTGCCATCGTCGTTTGCGCCATGAAGCTCTTCGTCGCATCGCGAGTCAGCTAGTTTCAGGCATGTTCTGCCTCCATCTTGTGCGGCACGTACGTGTTGCCTAGAGTTTGCCTTCTATACTTGAGATCCTTATGCTTCGTTCTTGCTTCATTGTCAGCCTTCAGCTCTTCATCGACGCGTCTTCTGCTCTTCACCATGGCTCGTGATGATGGCGAACTCCTGCTACTGACAAGAAGTCCGGAGGTTCCCGCCGGGTTGAAAGCATGTCTGCCGAGGAGAGCCGCCTCCACGGCTGCCACGGAGGCAGAGATCGCCAGCCGACACCTGGCCACGTGGCGACAACTGGCGCCGTGGCGATGATAGCCCACACTGTGCTTCCCATGGAGGACATCCCTCCTCAGGCGGAACCGCGTCAAGAGGGGGCGATGATAAACGCCCGTCGGAGGGCCTGGGTATTGGTTCGTCCAAGCAACCCCAAGAGTTGAAGGGCTTTGGAGGATCTTTTTCGGCACGTTTTACTTCAGCCAACCTTAAGAGGGAGCGAAAGGCCGAATCTCAATTTGAGATTAAGCAGAGCGTGCACCTGGAGAATTGGCGCGCTACCAAGCCAGAGCTTGCTAGGCCAAATCTCAATTTGAGATCAAGAATGATTACCTTGCTAGAAGAAGCTCCTCTGCTTGGCTGAAGTAAAGCGTGCCGAAAAAGATCCTCCAGTGGCCTACAACTCTCGGGGTTGCTTGGACAAACCAAGCCCTCGGCATTCCGTCAGGCGCTTATCATCGCCTTCTCTTGGCCCGGTTCGGCCTGAGGAGCGACGTCCTTCATAGGAAGTGCGGCGTGGGCTATGTTTCCGCAACTCTGGTTGTCGCCACATGGCCGGGTGCCGGCTGGCGATCTCTCCCGCCATGACTGCCATGAGGCGGCTCCTTGGTGGGTATGGTTTCAACCTGATGGGAACCTCCGGACTTCTTATCGGCACAGGAGCATTTTCCTTCATCAGGGGCCACGTGGCCCATGACGGAGAGCGGAAGGCGACAAAGAAGCAAGAACGAAGCATATAAGATCTCAGGCGTAGAAGGGAAATTGTGTCGTCATCGACCTCTCCTTCTTGACTGCTTCCTAGCTTCTTGAAATATATTCCCAAATCGAATCATAAACACAGGCCAAAAGCTACCGGACATACTAATTAAGTTACCAACACCGACATGAAAGCACCCTCTTAACCGGAACCAACACCAGATCGACCTGCAAGCTTGGTTACGGCAACACGACCTTTCTCCAGCCAGGAAAACCAGATCAGACTCCTACATGATAGGAATTTCTCCACGAGCTGGTCACAGTCTCGAACACTCCTTATTAGATACAATGCATGATGCAGCAACATGCACAACCCTTACAGCCGCCTGCCTGCGACTGCCGCTCTGCTACTTCAGGGACACTGAATATGGATGCAATAAGATAGTAGACGTCTATGTCATTATGTCTCTGTCTTCAGCATGTTGTGTCAGCTTCGCTTCACTTTTATAAGACTCTTATAAATCGTTTTACTGCTTTCTATGAGAAATTCGGGTGGAGT
>LAPY01000706.1:12559-22594 GCA_000970635.1 Eragrostis tef
CTATATCTTGACAGCTGAATGACTTCAGACAGGTGGTGCTTTGATGGTGAAGCATCAGTGCAGACATGCAGAGTGTGTAGAAGCGACTACTGATTTTTAGATAAAGGGAAATATATTCATCAAGCGAATGAAAATGTCCCGGCCTCTACATCACTTGATGTATTTAGCCGTTCATTATTACAAACTTTAACTATGTGTAGACTCCGTCTATCACATAGCACACTTAAATTGTGGCCAAACCACAGGCAAAACAGTAGCAAAAAGTTCATGAGCACAACCTATTGCAAAACTTCCACCCATGCTTGGCGAAGATATCCATAGTCACTACCTCCAACAGCCGACATGCTCTTAACATCGAAGCTCTTGCCTCCTCTTTTTGTAATAGTGACCATGTTCTCATCCAATATGTTCTCCTGTAGATAACCTGCATAGGAGTTAAAATTGCACTTTTGTCAAAAACAACATCATTTCGGCTTAACCATATGGCCCAACATATGGCACCTATCCCCACAAAAACTTGTTTTCTTTCTCTACCATGAAAACCATCCATCCAATTACCAAACATGTCAGCAATACTATGTGGTGGTTTAAAGCCAAAAGATGATTCTACTAATCTCCAAATTAGTCTAGCAAAACTGCAATCAAAGAATAAATGTTGTATAGTTTTTAGGTTACTAAAAAACAACATTTATGGTTACCGTGCCAGTTTTTTTTAGCTAGGTTATCTTTAGTAAGAATAATTTCTTTATGCAAGAACTAAAAAAAACCTTTATCTTTAGGGGTACTTTAATCTTTGCTATGGCGCTTGTATTTAAAATAGCCTCATACATTGATGTTATCGAAAAAATGCCACTTTGTACAAGTGACCATCTAAAGACATCAGTTTCATCATCGCTCAACTGTATATGTGCTATTCTAATAACAAGATTGGGTCATGCTTCTAATTTTTGTCCCGTTAAAGGAACTGCAATTGTCAAAGAAGTCAGATAAGCTCAAACTCAGAGTTTCCTGCGTCGCTGTATTCTATGCCTTTTCTGGACAATCATGCTGAATACTCACATGACATGATGTTTTTTCTACCGTTGCCGTATCGCCGAAGAACAGAGTCTCAGACAGTAGGCAGTCCGCTGACTGATCTTCTGGCCGTTTTTACTCAATCTTGACAGCTGAATGGTTTCAGACAGGTGGTGCTTTGATGGTGAAGCATCAGTGCAGACATGCAGAGTGTGTAGAAGCGACTACTGATTTTTAGATAAAGGGAAATATATTCATCAAGCGAATGAAAATGTCCCGGCCTCTACATCACTTGATGTATTTAGCCGTTCATTATTACAAACTTTAACTATGTGTAGACTCCGTCTATCACATAGCACACTTAAATTGTGACCAAACCACAGACAAAACAGTAGCAAAAAGTTCATGAGCACAACCTATTGCTAAACTTCCACCCATGTTTGGCGAAGATATCCATAGTCACTACCTCCAACAGCCGACATGCTCTTAACATCGAAGCTCTTGCCTCCTCTTTTTGTAATAGTGACCATGTTCTCATCCAATATGTTCTCCTGTAGATAACCTGCATAGGAGTTAAAATTGCACTTTTGTCAAAAACAACATCATTTCGGCTTAACCATATGGCCCAACATATGGCAGCTATCCTCACAAAAACTTGTTTTCTTTCTCTAGCATGAAAACCATCCATCCAGTTACTAAACATGTCAGCAATACTATGCTGTGGTTTAAAGCCAAAAGATGATTCTACTAATCTCCAAATTAGTCTAGCAAAACTGCAATCAAAGAATAAATGTTATATAGTCTCTAGGTTACTACAAAAACAACATTTATGGTTACTGTGCCAGTTTCTTTTATCTAGGTTATCTTTAGTAAGAATAATTTCCTTACGCAAGAACCAAAGAAAAACCTTTATCTTTAGGGGTACTTTAATCTTCCATAAGTACCTATTGTTTGCTATGGCGCTTGTATTTAAATAGCCTCATATATTGATTTTACCAAAAAACTGCCACTTTGTACAAGTGACCATCTAAAGATATCAGTTTCATCATCGCTCAATTGTATATGTGCTATTTTAATAACAAGATTGTGCCATGCTTCTAATTTTTGTCCCGTTAAAGCTCTTCTAAAAGACAAGTTAAATGGTAAAGAACTTAGGACAGTTGCAACACTATCATGTTTCTTTCTTATCTATATTATATAAAGTAAGGAAATTAACTAGTTCCTAGCCATTTATCTTCCCAGAATCTAACTTGAGTGCCGTCTTTTACAACAAAAAAACCAAACTGTAAAAAATCATCCTTAACACTCATTAAGCCATTCCAGAAATGAGAGTCGCTAGGTTTAGCATGTACTTGAGTTAGGGTCTTATTAGAAA
This sequence comes from Eragrostis tef, assembly GCA_000970635.1. Lineage (NCBI taxonomy): Eukaryota > Viridiplantae > Streptophyta > Magnoliopsida > Poales > Poaceae > Eragrostis > Eragrostis tef. The sequence goes on from LAPY01000706.1 coordinate 14,949, forward strand.
GGTACTTGTTCTTAATCAATTGCTGCCATACCCCCTTTTCATTCAAAAGCTTAAACAACCATTTACTTAGTAAGCATTTATTTTGTGCCTCTAAATCAAGTATTCCCAATCCACCCTGATCCTTTGGTCTACATATTATATCCCATCTTGCTAATCTATACTTCTTCTTGTGCTCATCACTTTGCCAAAAAAATCTCGACCTATAGTAATCTAATTTCTTGAGTACCCCTTTAGGTATCTCAAAGAAAGAGCACATAAAGAGAGCTAGACTGCTTAAGATAGAATTTATAAGTACTAAACGTCCTCCATAAGACAAATGCTTACCCTTCCAGTTACTTAATTTCTTCTCAAACTAATCCTCAATTATTTTCCAATCTTTGTTACTTAGTTTTCTGTGATGCATAGGTATTCCTAAGTATCTAAAAGGATATTCCCCCATTCCACCACCAAATATCTGTGTATATTCGCTTTCATGTTTCTTTGCCTCCCCATAACAGAATAACTCACTTTTATGGAAATTTATCTTCAGGCCTGACAGTTGTTCAAAAGTACATAACAACAATTTCATGTTCTTGGCCTGTTCAAGATTATGTTCCATAAATAATATAGTATCATCTGCATACTGAAAAATTGATAGGCCATCATCGACAAGGTGAGGTACCAGTCCATATAGTATCATCTTCATGAAGCGACTACTGATAAGTGACAAGTACTCACAAACAGTCTAGATGCAAGATCCACTGACGGCAAACAATGCACGACAACTCAGTACTCACAAGTACACTCACTCAAAGTCTAGTGGATATGCAAACAAGGCATATATCTTTGTCTGGTTCGTCATGATGGGAAGTTGCACCATGAAGCAGGGGATGCAGGCCACTAAGATCCATTTGTCGTAGTCACACCAATAAAATTTGAGCTTTCAGTTGCAAGTTGTAATGGTGCCAATTTGGGGTTTATTTTGGCCATGAGGCCATAGGAATCATGTGATAATGTCACGGAAGTCTGTCCATGCTAGACAAGCTTCATTTTTCGAATACTAGACAAGTTTCTTTCTGCTTGACTATGAACAGAACATATTCATGGTTCCGTTGGATCCTGTTTTGCCAATCATGTTCGCTGTCGATATCCCACCTGGCAACTTGACACGCTATTGGTTGCATGGACCAGCCGCTATCGTCTTCATCCAACTCTGAAATACATATTCACCCAAGGTATAATTATAACACGCGTCCAGGTTGTTTAAAAATGAGCTACATAGGCGAGACTCTGTTATTTGTTGGAGATGAAAGAGAAACATTGGTCAACGAATAAATCCAAGGTTGAGGTTCGTCTAGCCATATGACTATCAGTACAACAATATCAGATCCAAATATCTAACAACATCCTTAATTCTTTCAAGCAAAAGCTTGCTGTAGTAACTACTCACCGTCACTTCCGAAGTACTAGCTGACAAGTTAAATTGAATCAGACTGCTTCATGTAACCATCTATTTAGATCGTTTGTTCAAAGAAAACTATGAGTATCATACCATCAGCACTCAACTGACGGAAGGTGTGCAGTTAGGGCTGGCATGATGGGTAACTAAGCAGTGAAGAGACAGCTCCAAATCAAACAGAGAAACTGAATACACTTGAAACACAGCATAATCGCAATCATACTTCACAAATGATTTACAGATAATCTAACATTAATAGAAAGCTTTCTGATCCTGGACGAAGAACTCTTTGTAGAAAGATTAACAAAATGAATATCTCCAGACCTAATTGTCTTAGACAATCGTGGACTAGTTCAATAACTAGACATAAACTGACAACTGATTCGTGCAAATCCTACAGCACGTCACACCGTGTTAGGTCTGTCAGTCAGCATCAGCAACCAAGGGCAGGTTGGGTTGATCAGCCTACAAAATAAGACCGCGTCTATGTATCCAGCTATGTACTCCACCAAACCCCACCTGCAATAGAAAATTAACATTAGTACCAGACTAGCAGTTCAAATAATCAAGTTAGCACAAAGGGTTATCCAAATAAAAGACTCCCAAGAATTAGGCCAAGTTATAGCAGAGTACATTGTCACAAGTGGGACAAGGAAAAGCAAGACCTAAAATGAACTAAAATCATCTTAATTTGGCTCATGAAAGTTAAAATCCATTACTACGAGAAGCAATACTGAATGATCGGGTACATGTCAAGCAAATTTTGTTTTCACTGAAATTTACTTACACAAGACTAATCACTCACTATATGGTTTCAGGGGATCTATAAAATAAAATTAGTCCAACAAAAGGTATCTAATCAGAACTGTCTAGCTTTAGCTTTCACAGAGGCTGTAACTACCAATAATAGTATGGTTCTACTGATCTATACAAGAAACGTATATAATAAAAAACTGCCACTTATAAAAAGCATATGCCCAAATACTGCTTTCTATAGGTTAGAAGACATGAAAAGGTAAAAAATTAACTGAAAGATTAGCTAAACTAAAAATTCCAGCAGGACTAAAATGACGAACCAATGCAATAATCAGGGTTTTACAGAAAAGGGCAATGCAACAATTCAAGGTTATGAAAAAAGAATGAAAAATAGCCAGCAATGAGCACAATAAAATGCAACCAAAAAAAAAGGAGCCATGCATCAAAGTCACAGTTTTTATGTCAGGTAGACTCTAAAACATTATTTGTGTACTAATATTTACATATCATCTTGAAAAGTACCCCCAAAATATTTTCAGAACTTTTAACTCCATGTATATAGGATTGCACTAATCATGGTAGGGCAACATGAAAATATAGGTGAAGTCCATGGCTGCTACAAATTTAAAAGGGGATAGCTGTCAATCTATACGTCTAAATTTTACAGCAAAAAAGGGTGTACAAGGATTCACAGGAAGGAATATTTATCACTGTATGTATATATTGATAAATAACATAAGATGTGAGACTACCAGAACATATATATAGAAAATTTCCTTAAAAAATCATTTACTGATATTACATCAACGAAGCCTTTTAGTCCCAAGCAAGTTGGGGTAACCTCATTTACTGTTATTACTACTTGATATGAAACCATTACTTTCCAGCACTGATTGATGTCTCCTATAAATTCTACCACAAGCATGCAATGAGATGGAAAAGAACAAGATGAACAGCACATATCATTCAATATTTTAATCTACATGCATTGTAAGAAAATTCTTTCTTTGCTTCTTTTTGTACATTCATTTAAGTAATACTTGAACTAGCATATGCTAGCTTGACACAATTCATAAATTGCAAAAAAGAACATGGCTTTTTCTGGGGAACAAATGCAGACACATATCTGGCTCTAATCCCGCCCACATATGCATATGAATCATGATGCAGAGTTCCCAAGTAACTGATATCATGGATGTAACATGTCTTCCTGCCGAGAAGCTAACCAACAAACACAATCTTTAGGAAACAATTGTGAATTGAAAGGCGCAACTAAAAAAATGATAGGACCAATGGGCAGACAAGACATCTAGACATTAATACAGGTTTAGGACCAACCCAAACTTCTACGAGGCCCACATATTTACTGGGCTGAGCGAATCCAAACACCTTGTGCTAGCCCAACAAATGGACATATCGCTTATAGGCCTTCCCGAGCTTTATCCTAGGCAAGGAAAAGTGAGAGGACAAATCCTGATTCCAGACAAGTCCTCTAATCTAGATAGTCATTAAAATTTCTAGGGTTCAGAAGAGATCAAAGCCAACTCATATTACGCATGCCATAGACATGATTCGGCCTCGAAAAAAAAGAGGGCAGTGTTGAAATGTCACTAGATTTCCCAGATCAGCCTCACCAATTGTGTAGGAAATAGCTTAATAGGCATACCAATATGATAAATAATGGCATATGGGAAACAAATTCGTGATATAAGCCTCCGCTACTACAAAACAAAGGAATCATGGATATGGCATGAAGGTTAATGGCTGGCAGGTTCGACAAATCCCCATCTTTTCGCATCAGAGCCTTGTTTTCCTCAACGGAATTAAAATCTGTTTAAACGGTGCCTAAACGCTAAACAGGTGACCACCGTCTATGCCTAAACGGACGTTTAAAAAGATTAAACGCCTAAACGATGGTCGGCCGATTGCCGTCTAGAAAAACACTGCATCAGAGGCACAATGACATATGGAACACTCTTCAAATTTACATATTAACAAATAGTTGACTGTGCATTTCTATTTAGTAAGTGCTTGTTCTCTTAATGCCTTGCGAATTTGGTGCAGTAGGATGCGATTGGGTTGACCTTGTACTAAAAACTTTTCAATCTAGGCATGATTCGTTTGCGCGTACGATTGTGAACATGAAGAATTGGAATTTGGTTCTTTTTTTCACAGATATTCAAACTGGTTGGTAATGCCTGCTTCTATCATGGAGATTGCTAATTGCCTGGCTGTAAAATATCAGAAGCACAAACAAAAATATAAGAGAATGAAGCACTTATTCAACAAATAAAATACACCTTGTGGACTAAATGCAAACTTATTGCATTCTCAATGGCAGACTGATCCCATGTCAAGAGTGTCACTGCAAGATGACAAGAATCCACATGGCGAACACAAAATGCGCTACGAACGGACAAAGTGGGGGAAATCATAGCCATGAGGCTTACCAAACAACAAAATAGTGGACTACGTGGGAACAGAAATGTAACGACATACAAGATGAACTCAACTTAGTGGTCAGCCAAAAAATGGAAACAATGGGGTTATTGTGATCTTATACCAAAAAAAGACCAGCTGATAGATGACATACGATAAGTGGCCACACCACGATGCCTAATGCAACAAAAGACATGTCAACAATTACAACTTTGACTTAGCTTGACAATACGGTAAGTTGGATAGTTTCCATGCATGCCAGATACAAAGCATTCATAACCGATGGTCAAAGCCAAGACTGTCTATCAGAGAAACAAATGCAACCCAAGGAATATGAAAGCCCAGAGTACGAATAAGAAACTACATGAAGAATTTGTTGACTGCAAGCAGGTCCGCCCAATGCCTAAATTATGTAGCTACTCCCTCCTTACAATGCAGCACACAACACAAATAGATGTGCTTAAATTTCTTAATTGGTTCATCAATGAACACATGTAAAATGAATACAGCATATCAGATATGTGCAGAAGTATGCTTAAATTATCAGTTCTTTTCGTCATACTGAATTCAATTTGAACAGACATATTTGATTCGAATATTTTTCTATTAAAGCAATTACCTTGCCAAACTTAATGATTCTACTAGTGCATGCATGATGCAACAAACATAGGGACTCTGCACGATCCAGTTCTCACAATAATCGTTATATGACTTACAAGAGGGCCTAGACAACAAACTGCACATAGATGATCACAAACTTCCAGATTCAAATCAATTGTTCTTTTGGCCATGTTCACGCTTCAGTAGAGAAAATAAAAATACACAACCAATATTTAAAAGTTGTGGCTTGATACTGTTTAACACATTTACCTAGTTGGTATAACTGGAGACCACCTTTTTGAAAATCCAATTCTAAATTCACACTTTCATAGTAGAGAAGGACAAAAGAGTCCAATACCATGCTATAAACTCTAAAGCATTGCCACTGGTAGTAAAAAATACAATATCTAACCTACACTAGCAAACCACAATAAAATGGATAATTTGTGACATTTTTAGATGAAACGAGCTAGTTTGGCATTGAAGGGTAAAGCAAGGATGTGACTTAAACCAAACTGCAGAAAACATTATGTTTCTCAAGCAGAAGAAACACGATTATTAGTATGCCGTCACTTAAAAAAATACAAAGTTTCAATGGAAATCATATAAATATCATAGGCAGTCCAAGCATGGGCCATGGCACCACAGAAAGATAATCCAGTGAACACTCAACACTGAAAATGGGCTAGATTACAGTAGAGGCTGTGTGACCTGGAGTCATAGATAGAAAGGAAACCAAAGCATCAACTCTACTAGTAAACAAATGTAAACCAGATAGGCACCTTATCAATCCCCAACATTAACAGAGCATGCCAACCTACTAAATTTAGAGATTGTGACTTAGCTCATGAAGATTAAAATTTTTACCTCATCACTCCAAGGTTCAGAAAGAAACACACCTTTATACACGGTTTAACTGCGTTACGGCACCTAGAACTCATCAGTACCACTGTACTAAAACTGAACACCTATCCTGAGCATCTGGTATATGCAACATGAGCACGCTGATGGACTAATTTAGAGTGAATATAAGAGCTATGGCAGAAGCAACACAACTTGATATGATTTTACTTCGTGAACAAAGTAAAGATGACAAGCACCATATAACTCAGGAAACTGAATCCAACAGCAAAATATACCATGGTAGCTTCATATTTAAATTCCTAGCAATAAAACGACGACTTCGCAGCCAGTAAACTTGCAGAAGAAAACCAGTCATTTATATTCAAACAAAACGTTGCTGGCAAATGTATCTAACCTAACAATGTAGGCAAGCTTATCGCAAACACGACAAATTTCACTAATTAAGCGCATTTAAGAATAAAATGGTCTATTTTGCTACTGAGGATAGAGAAAGCATGCAAAAGAACCTATTGTTAGTACAATTACATTTAACAACTAGATTAAATCGAACAAACATGCACATTTCTGGAAACATCATCCCAACAGTTAACAAAAAGTACCAGTATGCAAGTTAGATTCAAACAAAATATCGCAACTTAGTCCAATAGTAAACCAACGATGAGCAGAAAATGGAACCTAATTAGTCCACTGCAATTTGAACCACAGAAGGAAATTGCTCAACTCGCACGGATCTAAGAATGGTGGAATTTGTACCCAAGCTAAGGCCCCAGGCCTTTGATCTGAACTACAGAAGGAAATTGCTCAACTCGCACGGATCTAAGAATGGTGGAATTTGTACCCAAGCTAAGGCCCCAGGCCTTTGATGGCGTCGATGAGCAAGCCATAGACCTCTTTTCCCAGATCATGCCGGCGCATCTGCATGCGCATATCTGCCTCAAGCTGTCGCCTCCACTTGGCCTCAGCCACCTCAGCCTCATCTGGCCCAAGCTGCGACAACCCCTTCTCCAGCGACACCCCTGACAGCGCCTGCCCATTCAACTTCCAGTACTCCCCAAGCACCTCCTTCACAATTGGCAGCCTCGCCGACTCTGGCTCATCTTCTACTGGGCGCTTGCCGCGTGCGCTGGTGTGTACCTGGATAGCATTCACCTCTTCGGCCTCCTCAACGTCCGCGCCATCCTCTGCTAGGCGCTCGCCGTCCTCTCCTGCGGGAGCACCATCCTCCGCTGGGGGAGCGAGCTCCTCGCCCCAAAGGTCAGCAGAGAGGTCGCGCACCAGGCGGTCGTGCGGAGTGCTGGTGGCGCCGAGGTCGGAGTGCTGGTACTTGCTCTTGAGGCGCTTGAGCTTGTAGTACACCTTGGCCTGGTCGAGGTGGGGGGCGATGGAGTCCCTGAGGAACTCGTACAGGTCGCCCATGTCAGGGAGCCGCGGGGCGACGCCGGAGCGCTCCTTGAAGGCGGCCGCGCCCGTGAGGAGCGCGACCTCGTCGGCGTCGCTCCAGAGCTTCTGGGCGGCGCCGCGGGAGACGGAGGAGGAGGAGGCAGGCGCC
>LAPY01000706.1:44380-62090 GCA_000970635.1 Eragrostis tef
GTCTAACAGGATGCTTCATTGCAAGAGCTGTGAGATATCTGTGCACCAGAAGTGTTATGGTGTGCATGATGTGCCAGATCGCTTCTGGTTTTGTGTTTGGTGCCAACGGAACATCGGGATCCCACGTAGATTGACACGAAGCGATGCGTGCCGGACCGTGTCAACACCTTGTGTGCTTTGTCCAAAGGAGAAAGGTGCTTTGAAACCTATCAAAAGGGATCCTGGTCCATCTGCAGACGGAGGAAACCAAGAATTTGTACATTTGTTTTGTAGTCTTTGGAGGCCAGAGTTTCTCGTACAAGACATGGAATCAATGGAACCTGTTACCACTATAGTAGATACACAAGAGAATCAGACAAAGTTGGTATGCAGCCTTTGCAAGATGATGCATGGTGCATGTGTCCGTTGTAGCCATGGTATGTATTTTTGCCTCATCACTCGATTACAAAATTAAGCTATATTGATAACCTGTCTCAGAAAACCGAAATCCTTCAGTGCAACAGAACCTCTAATATAAGTATGTTGGACACCTTGACATTATATGTCAATGTCCATTTTCTTTCTTTCTTTCTGTACAAAGAGACTATACTCACTAACATTTTTCTTTTTACCTTGACATTGCTGCTTTGTCTAACTGGTATAATGTCTTCTCTTTCTCTCTACTTATTTCCTCTGTGATATCACCATAAAAAGTAACAAGTGAAAATGGCCAAGCTTTCTGTGTTAAGGCCCATTATAAACCTAGCAAGTATTCCCTCCAGTTTTGGATTATGAAATTAGGACGACTTTTCATAGTTCATTTCTTGAATACTGGAGGGACTAGTAACAGCAACAATAATATGTATGGTGTTGCAGTCAGGCATTGGGCAGTTTGAAGCTGACTAGTTGATAATTGGCTTGTTACCACTCACAGGCAGTTTCTTCCATCCACCACACCTCCAGTCATAGTCCCTTCAAATATCTTTTCCTCACTTGTTGGACATCAAAGCCTATCTTCTCTATCCATACAATCTACTATTCACCTTCTATGTCACTGATGCCAACAAGATTAGGCATTCCCCTCCTATTGGCCGTCAGTCCAGGCTCATCCACTAGCATTCATTGCACTCACACCAATATTGTCTCTCTGCCTTACCTGTCACTCTGCTTTGACTTCGTTCTTGACCCCCTAATGGGAGCAGTGGTCATTGCAAGTTATGCACACTTATGGAGCAGTGGTCAGTGACTAACTTTCGAGCTCTTGTCACGTCGTGTGATATATCTCTGCTGTTTTAGTTATCATGCCAATGCATTTTGAGCTGTTCCGTGGATGGTTTGGCAAATCAAGTCATGATTGTTTTGATGAGAAATCCGGTGGCATATGGGATAACTTATTTGTGTGTGTTCCATGATCTGGTTGATACTGCCTATGCACGTTTTGGTGTTAAAAAACATTCAAAACTATATTTTAGCCTTCAATTTTACTAAAATACACTATATTGATACAAGGCCAACATTTATAATTATATTAGAAGTACTCTATTTTTTTTTGACTGAAGTCAGTAGGGGATGCCCCAACCATTTTTTTTTAATTTTCTTTTTATTCCAGCCTGGTTATTCGCTTCCACGAGGAGTTGAACCCAGATCTGCTATATGCTACTCAGGTGCTCTAACCATTAGGCTAGAGACCCTTTCGCACTCTAAAGTGTGATTCTTTAGTACTATTTTTTTACACTAGAAATACTGATGATAACTTGTCAAATCTTGCTCAAACTTAATAACCTTTGACTCTGACATCAAAATACGCCTTATAAATAGTGTTTACCTGCTTAACCTCTACGTGCATGTGCGCAATGACACAATGTGATATTTTTTTGTCTCAGGATTGATGGCTCCAAAATTAGATAACTGATCAACTAGTCAATAATATTTATTTTGTAGTTTTGCCCTCAGACAAGTAGTTAAGAGAGCTGTAAGGTAACAGACATAATCAAGGATATCAACAGACTTTGGGAAACTTTTATTTTTCTTTTTAGAAACTAAAGTAGTAACAACTTTCAGTCTGGTTGCCTTAACATGATGTTGCTTCCTCCCAAGCCGTGTTTGGATAGCTTTACATGCCCTTCCAAACCATTCATTTCTTTGCTCAGCTAAAGGATTTCACAGAATCAAATATTAAGGCTACGTTTCGATTGCAGGAACATTTTCTAATTGCTGCGAGAGTTGATGAACTATTTCCTGTGAATTTTGTGGGTTCCAAAAAGCGCCTTAATTGATCATAGCTCGAATTAAATTCTTTTGATAGTAAAGGAGTGGAATTCTGGTCACTTGAGCAATTCTTTACATTTTGTCCTCATTTTGTTGTCTCCTGAATGCCTTTTATTCTGTAAATCTTCTGTAAAGAACTGTCTTTAACTTGCAATGCATTCATTTTATATGGGTAATATGTGGTTTTCAGGAACATGCAGGACTTCGTTCCATCCTATATGTGCAAGAGAGTCAAAGCTTCAGATGGAGATATGGGGGAAGCTTGGGCATGATAATGTTAGGCCATTGTCTTCTTAAATTGTTCACCTCAGCTGAGTTGCATAAACTAAGTTTCTAACTGCTTATTTAATTTGTAGGTTGAGATGCGAGTGTTTTGTGCTAAGCATTCTGCAGGCAGAGGCATCAACTCCATACAGAACGACAGAAGCTGCTCCGAACAGGACTCGACACAAGTTATCCAGCGTGATGGAAAACTTGTCACTGGGATGGAACAAGTAGTGAGATTCACACGCAGTAACAAGGATAAATTCACCAACGACACACTCATTGCTACTTCTTGTAGCCTAAACAAAGCTCGGACTGTGGAGGTTGCTACCTCTCCATCCACTGCTGCAAGCTTTGAAAATCAAGAAACTCCAATCACTGATATGGTTGTTGATCAGCCAGTGATAGATGGAAGTCTTTGTAGCAATTCTGGAGATGCTTCTGGAGTTCTTAGAAAGGTATGATCTCACATTGTCATAGGTGGAAATAGATGTATAGTACTTATTTATTTAATGGAATTTTGTGTTTGTACTGACTGCACAGCTAGTTGACCAAGGAAAAGTTAGTGTTGGCGATATAGAATCAGAATTGGGTCTTCATTCAGAATCTTTGGAAGCTGCTCTCGAGGTAATTTTAAGTTGGTTTTTTATTTTTTTTCTTGAGTTTCCTACATGTACTACTACCAGTACCAGGTTCTTTCGTTTTTGATAAATTATAAATATGGTTCTGGAGATCGTGGGAGCTTCCCAGTTTTTTATTATATTTAGAAAACATATTTAATGAATTCTACAAGTTAGTGAAAAACATAATATATTTGTTAATTCTAACATTGGAACTGTTATGCATAGCTTTATGGTGTCGTTTGGTATCTCAGTGAGTTGATCAATTTTAACTCTAGAACTGTTATACTTATTATCTTTCGCATACATAGCTTTATGGTGTCATTGATGTCTCACAGTACCGCGGGTGGAGGTCAATCCCCCCGGCCGAGTTTTTTATGATGCTCTGATCTTGTTCTATAGATTATTTTCTTTTAAATAAATATTGTGCATTCACAGCCTGAAACGACTGCTTTCTCCCCTGGTCTGAAGTTGAAAATCATCAAGTTGCTGCAGAATACTGTTTATGTGCCCGCTGTTCAAGTGAAGTCTCTTAAAGAAGGTTCTTTATCACCGCAAGGTAACGAACTAAAACTATACCAAGGGAAACTAAGGTCCATGTGCAACATCATGCTAATTAATTTTTGGCTGTTTTGCTTTTTGATCATGAATTTAGAAATTCTGATTTATTAATGTTCTTCTCTGGCTTGCTATGTCAAATGGAAGTAATAAAGTCTCACCCTCACAGTCTACGATGGTCCTGGCAATCCTGTTGTTTGCTCTTTATGTTTGTTTGTATATGATTTTGTAAAATGTATGCATTATGGTTCTTTATTTGAACTCCTGCTCACCATTTTACTTTGGATAATGTGCTTATACCTTATTTCTTGTTGCTTGCAAGTTGGATGGAGTTTTTTTTGTTGCTTTTGGTAGTTCCATACTTCCATGCTCTCCTATTAACAAATTTAACGCTTACAGCAATATTTGCATTGTGTAGAAAGTGATATTTATTATGTTAATGTTATGATTAGAGGTGCTACATTTTGGTGTCCTAACTGTTATGTACCTGTTTGGTCTACTCTCTCTTAGAAGCTCCTTAGTCTCCTCAGTCGTGCTGCTGCATCTTCTTCCTCTTTTTCCCTTCGAAATAAAATTAAACCTGTGGGTCAGGCTTCCAATTGGCCCTTTTTTGAAGGTTAAAGTGAACGGGGCTCTAGTGGACTGAAGTATCGATCATAATGTTTTTCCAATTGGCTTATTGGAACCTGAATGATACTTTCAATTGGCCTGATACAAAATTTTATTAATTTTTGTTAGCTCAATGGTTCTTTTGATATTATCAACAGGTACTCTGCTTGCAAGTGAAAATAAGAACTTCACCGATGCCGAACTTCACTCGGGACATTTGGACGGCATCTCTTCGTCCGATCATCATTTTCCCCAGGATGATAATGATAATAAATGCCTGGATGATTTGATACAAAATGGTTCTTACAGCTGTTGCGATTCTGATGCAAACCTGATTTCTGGCCGGCATTTGCTCAAGTATGGTTCTAGAAATTTCTCTGTGCTTGCGTGTTATATGTGTACTCTCATGCGTTAGTTTCTGCAATATCTACCAGGATTATTATTTTTTTTGTACACATATCATTCAAATAACTTACTCCCATTTGTGCCCCATGTAGCATTGATGGTCACAACTGCTATATTCATCCGTCCATTGAGGAAAAGTTGAAAGATTTATTGGGTGATGATTTCAGGCGAAATAATCAGGCAAATGATTATCATGGTAGCTTCCTGTTGCCTCATTCAATTAGATAGTATCCTTGCTTGTTTTGCCAAACTTGGCCACATGAATTATCTTAACCTCATGATCAAAACTCTTCACAATCATCAGAGATAGCTGCTATGGATCAAGTTCGTAAAGCAAACTCTTCACATATTCTGGAGCATTCACCTGACGACGAAATAGAAGGGGAAATGGTTTATCTGCAGTCCAACCTTCTCAAAGATTTCGTTGCTGCGAAGCAGAGATATGGTAAGGGCTCTTTATTTTCTTTCGTGCATTTTCGTTTCTTGTGTAGAAATACCCAGCATTGTTGGTTGCTATCCTGTTTTATTATTGCCTTGCTGATCATACCGATTGGCCATCACAATGGAAATGAGCTCATTAGTTGAGTTATTTATTCATTCGATTTTCTGAATCGATATTTCAGTTCTTGTTATATCTTGCAGAAGAGTTGATGCTCAAGGTTGTCCAAAATATGTCTTACGAATTAGATTCATTCAATAAAAGAAAATGGGACCATATCATTGTGAATCAGTTCCTTCGGGATTTGAGGGAAGCTAAGAAACGCGGGAACTCAGAGAGGAGGCACAAGGAAGCTCTAGCAATCCTTGCCGCCACTGCACCTGCTGTTGCATCAACCTCACAAAATGCAGCAATGAGGAAAGAGGCAGAAAATGTTACATCGGCTAAACAAGAGGTTAATACTTTTTTTTTGCTTGTTCACTTATTTGTGTTTTGCGTACTCATTCTTTTTTGCTTTTTCTATGTGTTTAGGGTATACCCAAAGCCAATGTTGGATCATTAAGAGTTCTCCAACTGTCATCGTTACCACAAGCAAAGGACTTGTCATGTTCTAACAACAAAGTCTCGGAAGATATTAACTTAGGCACTTTTGATCTGGCAAAATTCTCCAAGAAAAGTGCTTTTCCCTGTGATATATGCATGCGGGGTGACACTGTATTGAACCGTATTTTTGTCTGCTCCAGCTGCAAGGTGCTTTACATTTTTACTATTTTTTTCCCCACAGCTGCACTTCATCAATTATTGACTCTGCATTTTCTGCAGGCTGCTGTGCACTTAGATTGCTACCAGAGCCTACAGTATCCCACAGGCCCCTGGAGATGTGAACGTTGCCAAGAGATGCCGTTGGATAATGTTATAACGGTCAATCAATCTGAGTGCCATGGTGCAAAAGAATGCTTGGTGCAGTGTGGTTTGTGCCATGGAACATCTGGTGCTTTTAGAAAGACTCTGAAGGGGCAATGGGTCCATGCTTTCTGCGCTGAGGTACTGATTCATGTCTTTTTTCATCCTCATACTGCTGCTTTCTTAAGCCTATCTTCCTGTATAAATTTCTGTAATTTTCCTTAGTGGCTGTTGGAGACCAAGTTCAGAAGAGGGCAATGTAACGCTGTCGAAGGAATGGTACATATCTTGTTCTTGCTGCTATCACATTTAGACCCTTTCGTAGTTATTTTACTCTTTGCATGGTTATGTATTACCAGAAGTACAATTTGCTATGACTTCTCTAATTATTTTTAATTTTCAACCTAATCTAGGAAAACCTTCGCAAGGGTAAAGCCTCATGCTCCATCTGCAACCGCTGTGTTGGTGCATGCTTGAAGGTTTGAATTTTTTTATTATCTTTTATATATCTTTTATATTGGCTACTAATCTAGAATGCAATGACAGATCAATGCAATCTTACTGAGTTTCTCTTCAATCGTGCAGTGCAGTACTGTAGGCTGTCAAATTACTTTCCATCCTGCTTGCGCTAAGGACGCTGGTTTTTACATGAATGTAAAACGAATTGGCAATGTATTACGGCGTGAAGCATACTGTGGCCAACACAGTATTGAGCAAAGAAAGGTACGGACTGATTTAAATTGTTTGGAGATGTATGTCTTCCTCCTGTAACTTGTACAGAGGGACTTGTTTTTGACCTTTTTTCTGATAAAGAATTATGCTAATATATTTAGAAATGATCTTGGCTACTTTGTTCTCTGTGGTAATCTTATGTCACTACTACTCATATTCCTATTTGAAAACTTGTGCAGGATTATTGTCAGCAATATGGATCTGAGGAGTTTCAGAGCATGAAACGAATGAGGGTATAGAATTTTGTTACACAATTTAACTGTTGAAGAAGGATAAACATTCTGCTCTAGTCATCTACGAATGAATTCACTTTGTTTTTTTTAGTAACAAGGGTAGCAATAATTCCAGAATATTGATATTTCTTTGGCACTGGTGCATTTTATCTAGCTTCAAGTCTTATCTTTATGTACTCTTCATTTGCAGTTTACACAGAGAATCAGTTGCATTAAAAGAGGAATCTAGTTTGAGATTCTGTTATTATGTAAAATAGCACCATACTATGGCCCTGAAGTATGAATTATGTGGCCTTATTCACATTATTGACGAGTAATCTTGAAAGTGGTTATTGGCAATGTTTTCAAGTCGTCTAGTTGATCCTAGTCGTCATTGGACCGATCAGGGCTACTTATCGCGATTAATCGCAAATAGTCGCCCTGGTCGCAATGGCAGACCCTAGTCGCCAAGGAACCGATCAACATGATTAGTCGGGTGACTTGAAAATCTGATCAGTCGGATGACTTGAAACACTGGTTATCGGCACTAAATTCACATGGAATTTACTTTTAAGCAATGTCGAGCAGGTTGTGTTGGATTAACATATTACTTTAGATTACTAAAATTGGGATAGGGGATGTGGCGTTGAATCTTGAATGCTTGTGCCTTTTCCTTTTTTCGCATCAAACTTTTGTTCCTTATTGTGACCACTAAATGTTTCTTAATGTCAAAGTGTTCCAAGTTATGGTTATGGTTTTTAATTGATAATTATTGATTAATACTTCCGCTTATTTTTAAACTAACCAGCATCACATATAATGAGGCAGCAAATTTCTTTCATGTTTCTGTGTGGATATGATTTTTATTTTTTATGTCTATTTTATCTGGGCTGTAAGTATCTGAAAATATTAATTCATAGTTGTGCATTGAAGTCATCCTTTCTATGCTAACAATGATGAAGTGCTAAGCAATCTGCTTCTGTTAACATGATATTTCCTTTCCATGTCAGGTTGAATTGGAGCTATTACGTTTCCTGTGTGAGAGGATTGTTAAGAGAGAAAAAGTTAAGGTAAAGCAGCTACTAACTTTCCATTTACATGTTTTCCATTTACATGTTTCTGTTTGCTTTCTCAGTAATCAAGCTTAAGACAATATTATATTCTCGTTTAAAATTAGTTGAGCGAATGAATTCACTTTGTTTTTTTTAGTAACAAGGGTAGCAATAATTCCAGAATATTGATATTTCTTTGGCACTGGTGCATTTTATCTAGCTTCAAGTCTTATCTTTATGTACTCTTCATTTGCAGTTTACACAGAGAATCAGTTGCATTAAAAGAGGAATCTAGTTTGAGATTCTGTTATTATGTAAAATAGCACCATACTATGGCCCTGAAGTATGAATTATGTGGCCTTATTCACATTATTGACGAGTAATCTTGAAAGTGGTTATTGGCAATGTTTTCAAGTCGTCTAGTTGATCCTAGTCGTCATTGGACCGATCAGGGCTACTTATCGCGATTAATCGCAAATAGTCGCCCTGGTCGCAATGGCAGACCCTAGTCGCCAAGGAACCGATCAACATGATTAGTCGGGTGACTTGAAAATCTGATCAGTCGGATGACTTGAAACACTGGTTATCGGCACTAAATTCACATGGAATTTACTTTTAAGCAATGTCGAGCAGGTTGTGTTGGATTAACATATTACTTTAGATTACTAAAATTGGGATAGGGGATGTGGCGTTGAATCTTGAATGCTTGTGCCTTTTCCTTTTTTCGCATCAAACTTTTGTTCCTTATTGTGACCACTAAATGTTTCTTAATGTCAAAGTGTTCCAAGTTATGGTTATGGTTTTTAATTGATAATTATTGATTAATACTTCCGCTTATTTTTAAACTAACCAGCATCACATATAATGAGGCAGCAAATTTCTTTCATGTTTCTGTGTGGATATGATTTTTATTTTTTATGTCTATTTTATCTGGGCTGTAAGTATCTGAAAATATTAATTCATAGTTGTGCATTGAAGTCATCCTTTCTATGCTAACAATGATGAAGTGCTAAGCAATCTGCTTCTGTTAACATGATATTTCCTTTCCATGTCAGGTTGAATTGGAGCTATTACGTTTCCTGTGTGAGAGGATTGTTAAGAGAGAAAAAGTTAAGGTAAAGCAGCTACTAACTTTCCATTTACATGTTTTCCATTTACATGTTTCTGTTTGCTTTCTCAGTAATCAAGCTTAAGACAATATTATATTCTCGTTTAAAATTAGTTGAGTGTTTGATATTACCATAATAGCGATAGTTCTGTGACACTAACCCTTGGTGTGTTTTCCGATTTTTTTTTTCCAAATGTGTTCAGTGTTTCTATCAATAACATGGATTTAAACATTTTTTTCCAATGAACCATACATGGCCTCAAGTCATGTGGAGTTAACTTTGGATAATGACCAGCAATTGATCCAGGATATATTATATGTTTTGGGTTGCACAGAATTTCGCAATCAGATTTATGCTGTAGTTGTGAAATGCAGGATAGAAATCTTGGATATTTTTCAGAAAATTCTCACATGATGATGCTGTAGTGTGCTGAGTTCTTTTTGTGATAATTTTATCTTGCTGCACAGATTTTAAAGGCTTTATCTATATACTGAGTTTTTGTCTGCCTTCTTAATCTATCAGAAAGATTTGGTTGTATGTGAACATGAGGTTCTTTCTGCAAGAAGGATCTCTGATGCCTCTTCTGTGTGGTCTTCTTGTTATGCATCTGGACCCGGAGCAAGTTCAGAATCTGCCACCACCTCTGTTAATAACAAATCATATAGTGGAACTATGCAAAGATCTGATGATGCTACGGTGAGATCGGATGATGTCACTGTGGACAGTACTGTTACCAGAAAACATACGGTCAGATTTTCTCTGCATAGCAGGGACGCTGATAGGAACACAGCTGACAGTTCGACATCAACAATATCATATAAGCGCAAGTTGGATGATGGAGAATTACTTGTGTGTAAGAATCTTCAAGAAAGCTCTTTGCTGGAGTTAGATGGTGTAGAAACAATATCAACAGATAAAAAGGTTCAGACTTTTTCATGAACATTTTGCATTCCTATTAATAACATGGTTGAAGACTTAACATGGCATTTTAACCTTATTGTTTTCTTTTTATCAGAACATGACTTTGCAGCATAATGGACCTTATCAAACGGAGCAAGTTGTGTCGAAGAGCAAGAGCCATCCAGAGAGATACGTCTATACTCGCCGTAGCTCACTGTCCAAAAGAAAGAAATGCAATCAGCATGAAGGTCCTGGTGGATAGGAAATCGGATCATGGTCTCCCATGAAATTTTTGGTGAGCATGATTGAAAGCTCCATGCAGACAGCACATACAGCAAGCGGGGCTGGTCATTTAAATCGAGCTGTAGCTGCTGCTGCGGGCATGATCGGACAAAGGCCGTTACGATGGTGCAAACTGGGTTCCTAAGTATGATTTGAGCTTCCAAGCAGAAGGTTTTACCATCGAGACCGCGTCACTGTGGAGGCCAGTGTGCGAATTCATTCACTATTAGTTGTCAAGGGCAGGTTTTGTGAAATATGCCCTGCTGCCAGTATGCGGTCCGCACATTAGTGATGTAAAAGATGCAAGAAAGCAATTGCATTAGTGGATAATGAGAGAAGGTAGAGAAACTTTGCTGACTGACGTTTATCAGTAGGCACATCCTCACATTAACTATCCATGTTTAGGAGCTGTAGCATATGTTGGTTCAGACCCACTTGGGGATGTGCATGTTTAATTGTTGTGTGGCTTACATAGTACTACATTTGTTCCGACTTGTGAGCTGAACACTTTGGGGGTGCGTGTAGAGCATTTCATGTTTGTACAGCTATGTAGGCTCAGCATTGTGCTAGGTAGAATGGTGACTTTTGTGGTTAACAAAAGCTGTGATTTAACTTTGTTAACAAGAGCTGACATGCGGCATTATGGATTGTATTTTGTTGTAGACATCTGCTCCATTGTATCAGTTACTGCAAATCATGTTTTTTGCAGATTGTAATTGTGTTGTTTTCTAACTTATTATCTATCCATCACTTGTGTATTGGCTCCAAATATTTGACCTAGACTTTCCAAATATTTAATATGTATAAAAGCATGAAATATGAAAATGATAAATTTTTTTGTAGAGAATGTTGAATTCATTATTTTAAAGTGCTGAAATTAGTTTTTTAAATTCTACTATTCGAGTACTTCAAAATAATGAGTGCATGTACATGAAGTTCAACAATCATTAACTAACTTTACAAAATTTTAGCGTAATATTTTTGAAATATTAAAATGGATACCGAAACTAGCTTTTGAAAAAGTCGAATGCATGGATCATGGGTTGAATTGAAAGAAAAAGAAAAAAAAAAGATAACTTGGGCTTGTCGCGCGCCTGCCGAATGGGCTGTTTTAGGGCGGCGCGCGGGGTGAGCTGGTATGATGCGTACTTGGGCCGTATCAACGCCGAAGCAAAGTATCGGCACCTTGCGCCCAGTATACTAGGCGGTGCCCCTCACCGTCGGAGGCTCGGAGCTCTCAATTCCCCACCTCAGGCTCTCTCCCATTGCCTGCCTCTGAGCGCGCGAGCCAGCGGCGACCGACCACCGTCTCCGCAGCTCGCAGGTCTGCCCGATCCGCGCGGGTAAGGAGAGCGCGGTTGCGCGCGGACGTCCCGATCGGGTGAGCTCCGTTGTGTTTTCTGTGGGATCGGTGGGTTCGGAGGTCGGGTGGGGCGGGAGGCTGTTCTAGGGTTAGGAGTGGGGACGACGGCGTGTGGCCAGCGGTTATGGGATCAGCGCGACTTTGATGAAGGCTCTCGGTTAGATATTAGATGGTGGCTGGCGTCGGAGCATATAACGGTGGGTCGGTAAAATAGTGAGTTGTTTTAGAGCGGGAGATCGTCGTTTTCTTAAATCTCCCCCGATAGCTTCGTTATCATCTGTCAGGCGGGGAATAACTGCTAGACTATTCGATGAAAAATCCTGAAGAAAAATTCAGTTGAATGAAATGATTTAGTTTCCTTCGTTATGAAATACGCTGCTGGACCATTTTTTATTCCTGTTCAGCTGTTGCTGATTGCACATGTATTTGTTTGTATTACTTACTAGCATGTAATTTTTCTAGATGGATCTCAAGGACAGCCTCTCCAAGTTCAAGCAACAGCAGGAGAGATGCCAGTCATCTTTGGCCAGCATAGCACATCAAGCTTCGACCTCAAAGCCTAAGCACAGGGCCCAGCCGATAAATGCTCCATCTGTTCCTGCACGACCGTCACAGCCTATTAAATTTTCAAATGATACTGAAAGGTTGCAGCACATTAATTCGATTAGGAAATCTCCTGTTGGAGCACAAATCAAACTTGTTATTGAACTTCTTTACAAGGTATATTTGTTGCTAACCTACAACCTTCTTCCATTTTCCATTTCATTTTAGTGCTTTTTTTCTTTGAGAAAGTGATTCCCCCTTTTCTAGTCTCACAAGTACAATCGGATCAGCACATCATACACTCAAATTGGGTTTATGAGCCAGTCACTGTTATTCATATTGAATTAATTCATCAACTTGTTTTTGTTTATTGAAGCCCTGGCTTACTGCAATATAATTCAGCTTTTTTATTGAAGCTGTTTTACATTGATTTCCAGCATTATTTGCATTAGATTCTATATCCTGCATGCCTGCCGTTTAGATTTTAGAATGTATGCTGCATATTCTGTATTGAGCCCATTCAAAATAGAACCGAACTTCCCGAAGAGTTTTTGATATATCTTGTATAGTTAGCATAGCACCTAGCTGATACCAAATTATAAACAAGTTATTTATTATAAAAATTTGGGAGCATTGTGTTATATTTGTATACCCTGTTGTATTTGAATTATTAAGTACTATATATACCAAGAGGAAGCTAATGCATTATTCACCTTTAATCGTAATAGAATCTGGCACGTCAAACTAATAATGATAATATATTAGAACGGCCTCCAATTTTCCCTTCAGCTTCACTTTTCTGCTGTTTTAGCATTCAGTAGTGACATCTCCACCTGTAATGAGAAGAAAAAAACATCATGCAACCATACCTTGTGATTCTGATGCTACATTTAGTTCACGAATCGATAATACTGTTTCTTCTAACTTGCAGACAAGGCAGGCCTATACTGCAGAGCAAATAAATGAAGCGACCTATGTTGATATCCACGGTAACAAGGGTGTGTTTGACAGTTTGAGGAACAATCCCAAAGTACACTATGATGGGAGGCGTTTTTCTTACAAGGTAATGGAATTTCTACTTCATCATTAAGGATGCAAGTGGGTCAACCCATTGGTACCATATAGACATAAACCCATTTTAGTTCAATTGGAAGTACTTTTCCAACGGAGTTGAGTCCAATGAGCGATGACTTGTCGAATTTGAAAACCCTGCTTGCATCCCTATTCCTTATGGTCCAAACTTAATAGAATATTTTATGTTGATGAAATAACCCTGTCGCTAATACATCATGAGTGATTCTCTTTGTATGCTTTCTGTAACCTGATATGGAATGGTTTCATTGTTTGTCGAAGCCAACTTTATTTTCTACCAATTAACATCATCCCCTTATTATTTATGAAAAGGGGCAATTGCATATCAACCACACTTTTGAAGTCCAGTTGTGAAACAACCATTGATTTTCAGATTTTTGCGATTTTACCACAGATTTTCAAAAATTCTGTGGTGATCGTGCTCTGAAAACAATCTACGGTGATCTTGCAAAATCTAAAAATCGATAGCTGTTTCACAATTGGAGTTCAAAATTGTGGTTGAAATGCTATTGTCCCTTATGAAAATTGTCGCTTTACAAAAGCATCCTAGGTGTCCGCCTGGTTGGTCTTTGGCACCTGCTGCTGTGCTTGCTGCAGTCGCAGGGTGGGCATCACAGCGGAGCAGGGTAGAGGCATGGCTGGTGGCAGCTTGGGAGATGCGTACGGCGGATGAAAGAGACATGGCTGCATTTTGTTCTTCTGGGAGGTTCTGTAATATGTATACTTTGTGGCTGCAAACTTATGGTTGGGAGGTGGTTTTAGTTGGCCACAAGGTGTATTAGGGTCGCCTCTAACACTCCATGTGCCAGCAGCCACCAACTTCTTCTCCCTTACTGTGCTCCTCCTTCCTTGCCTGTCTCCCTGTCTTCCATGCGTCCTGTGGCTACACCTTGCCATGGAGTTGTGCTGGGAAGACCAGGCACTGGTTGCCTGACTAGCACATAGTGACTCTTGAAGCATTTCATTTTGTGGAGAGTTACCTCTTTAATGTTGATTTTATTTTTGTTGCTTAAATGTATGTTGATCTAGTTGAAAGAATTTCCGTTCGTGTCTTCTGTTTGCTGTTGAACCATTTCTGATCTATGAGTGCTCTTATGTTAATTCACTGTTGGCATATCTGCAGTCCAAGCATGATCTGAAGGGCAAAGATCAACTACTTGTTTTAATAAGGAAGTATCCTGAAGGTCTCGCTGTCGTGGAAGTCAAAGATGCATACCCAAATGTATTGGAAGATCTGCAGGTGATCTTAATTCTCCTCATCAGATACTGAGATGTTCAAAATACGATATGATGCTGACATTTTCTGATTGGGTATACAGTGTGATTCTGACACTCCTAAATGGTATGAAACTATTTAATAACAAAAAAAAAGGTCCGAATAAAGCACTATAATCTCTATAATCACACTTTATCCCACAATGCGTGTGGTAGTTTTGTCTAGTGAACCTCAATAAGCTTCTTGTGTCTTAATTAGTTACTCAATGTGTTTGCCTCATTTTTTGTGATTTTGGTGTGATGTTGATTAACATGCTAGAACCATGCATAACCAAGCTAAATTTTGTATCTATATTCTAGAATGCATGGATAATTTTGCGTACTTGCTTTGCTCCAGGCTCTAAAGGCAACAGGTGAAGTTTGGCTGTTGTCAAACATGGACTCCCAGGAGGACATCGTGTACCCTAATGATCCGAAAGCTAAGATCAAGGTTGATGATGACATAAAGCAGCTCTTCCGAGGGATTGAGTTACCACGTGACATGGTCGACATAGAAAAGGAGCTTCAAAAGAACGGCCACAAGCCCATGACAAACACTGCCAAGCGACGGGCAGCCGCCCAGATCAATGGGGTAAAACCCAAGGGTAAGCCCAAGAAGAAGCAGCGCGAGATCACGAAACGGACCAAGCTCACAAATGCTCATCTGCCTGAGCTGTTCCAGAATCTGAACACTTGATTGTGTCATAATTATTGACAACCGAAGAGGATTCGTTTTTTTATCCAAAATTATTATATTGTTGTGTGTACATGCAACCATGTAATGTACTGTGTAGGCTTCCGAGACGACGGGCAGCCGCCCAGATCAATGGGGTGAAACCCAAGGGTAAGCCCAAGAAGAAGCAGCGTGAGATCACGAAACGGACCAAGCTCACAAATGCGCATCTGCCTGAGCTGTTCCAGAATCTCAACACTTAATTGTGTCACAATTGTCGACAACCAAAGAGTATTCGTTTTTTATCCAAATTACTAAATTGTTGTGTGTACATGCAACCTTGTAATGTACTGTGTAGGCTTCTGAGCTCCACACTTGTACTGTGGTGACGCCGGATGTCCTACTCGATGCAATTCTGCCATAATATAATCCTAAACTTGAGATATTCCTCTCGTAAGTCTTATTGAACTCAATTATATCTTTTGAATTCTGATAGTTTGGTGAAATCTGATCGGTTGAACGGGATAATCGCAGACTTTATCATTGCGTTGTCCAGGGATGTCGACATCTCTAATCTCTGCCATATGTCACGAATCATGATTGCCAATTATGCCTGCGATGTCTCTAATCACCTGGATTATCCCACATGTCAAGATGCAAATGAGTATAGAACGTGTAAAGACAATATCCCCTTTTTATTTTTGTGAAATAATTTATTATCGTGTGGCACAAGATATGGCATGCTCTCCTAATCCTTCAATACATGATTTTAACTATAATTGACCCTTCGGCCACCTATCAGTTGTCTGGAGGGGTCATATTCTTTTTCTTTTTGGGAGCTATTGTACGGTTTATTCACTTGCCGAATCTGAGAATGCCCTGAAAGCGAAACCCATCTGCTCCGAGTCAGGATTCCTTATCTGTCCGGGGTCCAAAGAAACACAATGGATCTGAGGACTAAATAACAAGTTACGGTTTGAACCTGAACCTGCCAACCGAAGTAATTGAGCTGTGAACCAAAGTTGAAGGACGAGATCGGCTTTTTGGCCTTGAACAATTGCAGATTTTTGGTTGGGTTCGAGCCTATCCTATGATGATTCAACAAGCTTTAAACCCCATCTCATGTCGATGCAATGCTTGACCTGCGGCACAATATTGCCGGTGTCCACCCCACGCTTCAGTCTGCAGTCATAGAAAGGCGGCGCGTGGAAGCACGGATCCATAGACACGTCCTGGCCGCACGGCGGGTCCGGCACAACACTATCGTTCTCCGGTTTGTACATCACCCACGGCCTCAGGCCGCCGAGCCCCTGCGCAACATACCCGAACGTCGACCAGGCGGTGGTCACCAGCGTGTCCGTCAGGCTCAGAAGATAAATCTCCGCCCACGCCTTGGTGTCGTGCGACTTGGCGCCGTACTGCTGGAACTCCTCGTGGCTCGGTTGGTGCACGCTCACCGCCTCGCCGGGGCTTCTCAAAATACCAGGATTTGAGGGAGGTGACGAGAACGGCTTTGGACTTACGGCTTGGCCCCGGAATGAAGGGCTCTGTTCCCCTGAGCAGTTCCGGGAGCACCCCATGCTTCTGCGTGCACTGGGTGATCTGTTCCAAGAGCGCCGGCTTGTTCGGCAGTGCGCCGAAGACGCGAACCTGGATGCCCACCCGCTGGTGCACCGTCGCGAGGTAAGCGTCGTAGTACCGCGTGATGAGGCCCCAGACGTGGTTGGTCGGGTGGAACAGGTAGCGGCCGAGGTGGTGGAACACGGTGTCAGACTCCGGGAACAACCTCGCGAACTCCTCCCGGAATCCCCTGTCCAGGAGCAGTCCCGGCACGATGTAGTTGTCCGTCCTCATCACCAACCAAGGGATGTCCCGGAGCAGCCTCTGGTGCTCATCGCAGTAGAAGAGCTTGTCGTCTTGGGTGGCGTCGAAGTTGAGATGGATGTACGCGTACACCGGCAGCTGCGACGCCGGCAAATCACCGGCGTCGGACCTCAACACTTTGTTCTTCAACATGTTCCCGTAGCTCTCGGCGGTGTCGCTGCTGAAGTTGGTGTAGCCGGTCAGCGGGAAGCCTGGGGCAGCAGCCACGTCGTGTTGGGGAAGGGCTCGCAGAACAGATCGCCCATCTCGCTGCTGGGGTCGACGAGGAGCACGCGGTCGGTGAGCAGCGCGTACATGAACGCCGCGGCCGCGGCGAGGATTCGGTTCCCGAGGCCGCTGTACGCAAAGGAGATGGAGACAAGGTACTTGCACTCCGGCGAGCCCACGACGCCCCTGTTCCTGGACCTGAGCTGGTCCAGTGCCGTACTGTAGGCGATGGTGCCAGGACCGCACCTTCTTTGCAAGTCCTCCTGCCGTCGGAGCTTGGAGACGAGGTACGGCGAAGGCTTCCTGCCGGGGTTGCGACGGTACATGGCGGACTCGTACCTGCTGTGGCAGGATGTCTCGTC
>LAPY01000706.1:161471-176869 GCA_000970635.1 Eragrostis tef
GGAAGAGACACATGCTGCAGCGCGGCAGCCACGAGAGGAGGCTCGCGAGCACGCTACGCAGCACCTGGCCCCGCCTCGGCACGAAGCGGCGTGTGGCCCGTGGCGGCGCCATGCCAGTGAAGTGAGGTGACCCGAACTCGATCGCGCGCGGGTGGCTGGTGGAACGTCAGCGTTCGTGGAAGCTCTGTGAGAGGAATTGGAGGTCTCACAGGCTCAGAGGAGCTGAGGTGTCGGGAGCAAACGAACTTTTGCTAAACTCGGTGTGCTTGAAGCGGGAGAAGGGAAGGAGGGCGGTTGCGTTCGTGGGCCTTTAAATACAGGGCCATCCGCGGTGCAGGGGACTCAGTCCTGCCAGAGCAGAGCACACACGGCCTTTGCCCCTCTGGTTAATCCCAAGTGACCGGTTCACGCTCGTGCACGCGTTGTTGTTAAAACTTCAAGTTTGCCGGAGCATTATTAGCAGTAAAAAAATTTTGGCTGCTCCGTACAACACATCGGTTCATCCATTTCGCCGGAGCAACGCTACAAAAGAGTACTTTGTTCTTCCCTTCGTACGGAGAGTCCGCGATCATTGGGCGTGTCTTTTGCAGCGGCCTTGTCACAAGTACAAAATCGTTCTTGTTTTTCACCCCTTGTACCCGCGCGCGCGATCCATCCTACTGATGTCGGACCAATTGGGTGCATGGTTTTCCATATATGTCATCGAACAATACTGCAGATAGCTCGAAATGGATCATCGTCTCATGTTTCGGTGGATTCCGAGAGCAGAGGACGGACGCCGATCGGGCATCATCGAGGCAGAAGGCTGTGGGGATTGTTGTATTTCATCCAAGAACAAAGCGCGTCCGTTGTATTTTTCTCTCGAGGTTCCTTCCCTGCCTCTCTTTCCTGCTCCTTTCTCCTCCCATCCATCACGACGACAACGCGGTAATACCTACGTGGACTGAGATTATATATTTTTTTCTTGACACTGATACGTTCATCACTATTATATTGCGGATTCTGTACTTGTTTCCCTTCGATACTCGGGTATATGCCCCGGATGAAGTGGAGAACAAATTGCAAGGAGATGGAGCCAAGATTCGAGGCAGGCTTTATATGAAGTCTTCAACTCGTCGTAGTGGCTGAGAACCGCGTTCTTGTTGAGATCCGGTTCGCTCGCATCGCAATCTGACGCGGATCTAACAAGCCGGTTCGAACTGAGACTTGAGAGCCTCTGGAACAGGGAACAACACGGTTACACGTACAGCTAGCTTAAGACGCGCTCGCATCCGCGACGCGTCCCGATAATCTTCTCGATCGAGCGCGCTGCTCTGCTGACCAGCAATCTTTGGAGCCGCGAAAATAATTCGACGTCGCCTTCGTCTCCTGCCTTTTGTTCCTTTCTTTTCGTTGACGTGAATTGTTACCATTCACAGTCATTCTACTAATCTTCGTTGTCTGATGACTGCCTCTCGACACATGTGCGCATATGCTTTGCTCATCTTGCACTACATTAACGCGGAGAAAGATACTCGTTGCTCACTTGCTCTGCCTCATCAGCGACTTGACTGACCACCACTTGCAGCTCCGAGAACCAGGGAATGATCACTGGAAACCAGGGAATGAGACCATGGTTTTGCAACCGTGATCTTGCCGGACCTGACACGATTTTCAAACTTGCGAGAGCATCTTATATTTACTAATTAAAGGCTCCTTTCGGTGCCTTCACGTTAATTGGAGATAAATCCTAGAAATTACCACAAAAAGGCAAAACATCTAACCATTGAAAAGGTTACAAAGAAAATTCAACCGTTTAATCTAAACGTTGTGAGATGTAGTACGCGGGTTGGACTCTTCAAGACTTGCACGATAGAATTAAGGAAAGTTTAAATTCGTGAATAAGCATGACTCAGCAACCAAAACAAACATAATTGAAATATAGACACGGCAGTGCACCATCCCTATCGTATCCAGCAGGGACTTGATCCTCTAGGTCACCTGCACCCAAAGTGCTGCTCCCATCGGAATTATAGTGTTGGGAATGCACCCTCGCCATCGCCTGCCCAGCAGAAACACCCTTGCATGCCGAGGCGGCGAAGTGGGCAGCTAGCACGCCGAGCCAAGCGCCTCATCCGTGCAAAATAGCCAGTCATGTGCTGGAGTCCCGCGTCGGACAGATGAATCTAATCATGGCGTGCGCCGCATTTGTGTCTAACTCGACTGCCGCCAGGCTTCACGAATGCCATCAGGCTCACAACGATGAGCAGCGATACCTCTGAAGGCAGGGATGCAGGGTAAGCTAACTTACTCAACAGGATGCTATCGTATCCATATATCAGCATGGAAGACAAAAGAGGCGATTAGGCAAAGACTATCTCCCTAAAGGAATGCACCAAGGACATCAACGAAGGCAAGCTCCCTGCGCACATTGCTTATGTGCTTATAATTTTCATTTGTTTATATGCTTAAAATATAAGACTAGATGATAAGCACTTGGAAATTTTATTTAGTCATACATATGCAGATTTATATGTACATCTAAATTAAGTAAAGATTTGTGTAGTCTTTGAAAAAAAAAGGTATTCGTTTGTACATGATCCACAAAAAGGCACCTCTGAATCTAGATTGGAGTACAACATGGTGGTAGTAACAATGAGCTAGATGTACAAGCTTCTATTCCATGTGTCTAAGAAATAGAAATTTTTCACCACCTTGGATTGGAGTACCACAAATTATATTATCATGGGTTGTACTAAAAAAAGTACCACATGTATTAAATTTTAGTATCATCCATGTTATAATTTGAGTACCACCCAAGGGTGGCAAAAGCTCAAGGAACACTACACTCATAAAAAAAGTACAGTGTTAGTAAATACAAAATTGTTGGGCTCTCTTTTTGATCTGGACACATAGCACCAGATATATTATTGGCGATCTGACTTGCTAGACCACAAAGGATTCATGAGGCACAATTTAATTATATGCTAATAGTTTTGCTATGAACTATCTAATTGAATAATTGATATGTAACTAATTCTTTCACAAAGATTGCTAGCCCGTGCCACTGCCCGGGTTAATTGGCTAGTTACTATCTAGTATTCTAGTGACCGATCCCTGCCTAGTTACACAGAAACTTACTACCAGTAGCATCTTTTGGTTCTGCCTCGGATGTTGCCAGGTTCTCGGAACGTACGTTCTGTGGCCGGTAGGGGCAGACAAATCATGCGCGCTTGCATGCTATGCGTAATATAACTTGTCATCAACTATGTTCACAACATGCTTGTGTTTATTCAGTAGCTCGAACTGTTGTGGCTGGTAACTTTATTTTCATTTTTTCATAAAAAAAACTTTATTTTGATTTCTTAGGCCTTTGCACTTCAGTCACGGCAACACCCTGCAAAAATGAAAGTTGAGACGGCAGAATTTTGATATAACAAGTTCCTGCATACTTACATGTTGTATTCTGAAACAAGTTAATTGTTTATAGCAAAAATGGGTACAAGTTTGAGCTGAACCCAGTACTGTTCATCTGCGTGAAGACTTTTGTGTTGCACAAGAACCGGACTCTTGTGCCAACACAAGTTCTGTTCATCTGCCAGTTCGGTTCAGCCAGCCTCGGCTGGATCCAAGCAACTGATAGCTTCCCATTCGTCACCGCCGTCAGGAGCAAGTCGGGAACTCCGATCTGCATGCATGCGTGGTTGGTCACCAACTTCTCGCGCCGCGTGCGATCGAGTGCGGCTGCCGCCGTTGCTGTCACATACAGTGGCCGCGGAACTGAACAAGCGCGTGCGGCCGTCGCCGTCACACGTCTCGTCGATCGGAGTGACAAGATTTCGTGTTACGGGAAGCTGGCCCAAACATTATCGCGAAGGATCGATCGCGCAACCCTGCTGATTATCTGTTCCGATCCACGCATGTGTTCGCGTGAGCTTTATGCACCGACACGCGCACCTGAGAAGAAATTTACTCCCGGTCGCCGGCACACTGATGTGATGTGTCTCACTCGCCAGTTCTTGCACGGCCGCGTTAGTCCAGGCGTGGCGGCAGACGTCAGGAGTGACATACTCCTACTCTCATCGTAATCCGGCTACCTCAAGACTAATGTCCCGGAGAAATTGTGCACTGGAATTCAATCGCGTGTGGGCCTTACCCCGTCGCGTGGCCGTCTCTCATGACTCTCTGCATGCAGACAATATATGCATGACCCTCTCTCGCGGCATTTTTCACCAGTGGCTAGCGCGGCGCCGATAGATGTGTTTTTGCTGGAATCTATATACTGTTTTTCTACCCGTTCAAGTCTTTTCGCAAAAAGAAAAAAAAAAGTCTTTTCGCAACTGCATGTGCGCAGTCAATTTGGAGCAGAGGAATGGCCCGGCAAATTCCTCCCGGCATGCTGATGTGATTTGTCTCCCTCCGGTCCGGCTTCGATGGTTATTGCCACAATACTCGTCCGGTCGTGAACCCCAGGCGTACGTCTTCAGTGTTTTGAGCTATCCGGTCGGTGGAGTCGTGCTAATAAGGAAACTGAGACAGGGATATGTGTTAACGACGTTTCTAAGACCTGATCTATCGCAGCTCCTCCTCCTCCTCCTTTTGCTACCACGCAATGCATCTGAACTCCCATGTATTTTGCTGCCTCCGGTGGCCTTGATCCTCGGATCTTTAATTTAGTCATTCAGTTGAAGAATAACTGAGGATCGGCTGGAATTTTTCCTGCATATAAACGCGTGTGATTAAGCATACACAAGAGTACTTGTTTCATATGCATGCTAGACCTGTATGTGCATTTGAATATGTAAACCTGTATGTACAGATTGATGCAATTCGGTTAATGACCAGAAGTGCATTTTTTTTGTTTATTTTTCTCATTTTTTCCCACACGTTCCACTCATCAGAAAAATTCTTGAAGTACACCAGAAAACTCATTATGACGGCCAGCCCACGGGCAAATTTGTTTTTCTCTGTCGTTATATCTTTGTGTAATATTGATTGCCGGTTGGCCATCAGGAAAATGATCCTCGACTGTTTTTTGTATTTCCTGCGAGTTTTCGGCCCACCAAAAATTCAGTTTTCCAGTAGTGTACGCAATCTGAGCCTATGAAGTCGGAATGCAGAGTGGATGCACCTGGAACTCTGGAAGTGTAGGATTGGAGGCGTATTGAGCGAGCCTAACGAAGGCATGTGTTGCAAAACAGCATTTTCCGACATGATGAGTTAGGGACAATACAAAGAGAAAGCTAAACCAAAGCTTTCACACGATCCAGCGCGCGCCAATTAACTTACCAGCAACTTTTGTGATCAACGTGAGTACGTTGTGTGCTCCGGTCAACGTCGCAAATTTAATCTTCCTCAATTAGATAGCCATCATTCGTCATCGCCTTGTTGCTTGACACGTGTACATGCGTGCTGTCTGTTCTGCTGTTGCACTCCAATAGTACATGTCGAGTAGGGATGCTCGTCGCTGTCTTGCTCAGCCTCAGCGACTTGACTGACCACTTAGTTTAGTCAGGAAACAAAGCACAATTAAAGAAGGGGCTAATGGGAAACTAGGGAAGCAGTCAAGCGGACCATGGTTTCGCAACCAGATTATCATCGCCGGACCGGACGCGACGTGGTTTTCTTACTTGCGAATAGCCGACTACCGAGTAGCGAGCCTGACCAGAGACCAATCCCAGCTAGTTGTACAGAAACTTACTGCAGCTACTAGTACGTTTCCACCTCAGATTTTGCAAGGTTCTCGGAACGTTCTCGTAGTGTTTTATATAGGCCAACACAAACGACGCAATGCAGTAATTCACAGTAACGCGCCATAGCCTGCGTCTTGTACATGCACGTTATTTATAGGGCTAGTTTGGTAAAGCTCCTGTTCTAGCTCTTGGCTTATCGCGACTGCCTTTTCAGAGCCCAAACTTTCGATTCTGGCCTTTCCTCAGTGGCAAGCGTTAACGTGTGAGGAAAGTGACCTGAATGTTTTATGCCTCGACCACGTTAGGCTGCTAAGTACTGAAGTACGTACATGTCACGTCCATCGCGGTAGACGTCATGCGTGACACCCATCGTTACCAAGCTCGTGTTCAGTCCAGTGCAATCACCCATGGAGATATGGACATGCGCGTTACTGATTAATACTATTTCAGACCAGATAGTAGATCAGTTGCGAGTAAATTGCAAAGTAGATCTTGCCAAAAAAAATTGTCTTCTTAAGAGAAACGTGCTTAAACACACAACACTGTCGATCGAGTGTTCCCACACACACAGCAGTGGAATGAGCGCTTTTGGGCAGAGGAATGGCCCCGTAAATTCCTCCAAACGCGTCCTCCTTCCTAGCTACTACGAGTGCTAGCTTGCAAGTGACAAGGAATAAAAATTTCATGCATGGCGACAGACGTCATGCGTGATGACCGTGTTCAGTCCGGAGCTATCAGCTACAGACGTATGAACAGGCGGAGGACCGGAAAACGATCACCTATTGCGATCGATTGCGAGGGAATTGCTCAGCTGGATCGATTGCGATCTTCGTTATGAAAACGTCTGTTCTTGTAGAAAACATACTGGGAGTACCAATGAGTTTGGGCTGCAGAGTGGAAAAGCCGCCTGAATCGCAAGGGCAAGAGAGGTCGCCTTGTTGGGCCGAGCAAAATTCGCCTGAATCGCAAGTAATTCATTCGAGCTTACCCCCATCTCCCTGAGAGAACATATCCAGTGTTACAACCCCATTAGGTGTTACCGTGTTACCATTTTTAATAACGTCTTCAAAAGTGCATAAACAATTCCAACAAAAATATGTATGGATAGTTCTTACAATGATCTGTCATCATACCAAAATTTAGATACAACCGAAACTTGTATGAGGAGAAAAAAAAAAGAGAAATCATCCTGTGAATAGTACGGGTTGTAACTGTTCATCACACACCCGCAACCCGTTACTATTCACAGTCTGATTTCTCTTTTTTGTTTCTCTTTACACAAATTTCACTTGCATCTCAAATTTTGCATGCAGCTAGAAGATTGTAAGATCTATCTATACATATTTTTGTTAGAATTTTATTTACACTTTTGAAAGTGCTATTAACATTGGTAACACGGTAACACCGTAACCCGCGGTAACACTAGATATGTTCTCACACCACCACCTGTCCTATTTGAGCCATCTCGGCTATACTCAAACACTTTTAGGTCTCCAGGCGGCCCAATGCTCAATTTTACAGAGGTCCCCATCCTCAGAAAAGCATAGAGATTTCTTCTAAAAAAAGCATAGAAAATGACTATGATCCGTTATCATGATTGACACTTGACACATATCTCCTCACAGAAAGGAGAAATGGTTGATACCGAAAGTGCCTAATGCTTTGGGATTATAATAGACCCTCCAGAAAGATGGTGGATCTGAACAATCAGCAGAGTCCCCACAAGTTAGGCAAAAGAGTGAACTGAGGACAATATATGTAGGCGGATCACACTAAAGCAACATAAAAAAAAGAGCATATAATGATAAGTAGTTCTTGTATAGATGCCATGCCTATACGATGCACCGAATATTGGGCATCTATACACACAACAAGCCACACAAATATTCTTCGATCAGCTGCACACAACACACAAGCCACACAAATATTCTTCAATCTGCACACAAGACACGCAAATATTCATCGATCTGCACACAACATACAAGCCACATGCTTATCTGAACTTTCTCAATCTAGTACACGCTACTCTTATTCTGTTACTCCTGACGGCATTCTGAACGCCAAAACATGGACGATATATAGCTGGAACACATGTAGTATTCAAATAGCACTAGTATTTCAGGAGCACAAATTTGAATATACCGTATAGCACCAGATGAGTCTTGTATAGTAACGATAGCCTATCATTGATGGAGCTAAATCGTTGCTCGATGCTCACTCACTTTCTGAACAGCAGCAGCAGCAGAAGGAGCGCAAGATGCGCCGCAGGACAGCACCACGGTAGTGGCGCCGCGGTTTGTTGCCTCCGTTGTTACTGCCGATGACGGTCGGTGCTGCCATGCAGAGTTGGAGAGATGGATGTGTCTAGTACTCTAATGTAGAAGCTGTGCTATACTTAAGCTGCCTACTCCATGAGTGATGGACGAGGTTATATATAGGGGTCCAGATGGCATGCCAGCGTTCAAATGCAGCAGCGGTTAGAGAAAAGCGGTAGGAACATGGAAAGGTAACTCACTTTCGGCAGTATCAAGGTTATAAAAGTACAAAGTAGCTAGTAAAATAAGTGAAGTACTCAGGTAGTCGGTCTTCATACAATGTATAAACTTGCATTCTGAATTTTCAGACTTCAGAGACTACATGAACATACTACAGCATATGCATAGTAGAGTGTAAGCGGTACGAATAAGTTCGTCATAGAAAAATACTCAGTTATCCTATGCTTTTTAATAGTTTTCGCCAAATATAATTTGTTAGCACTTACTTCTCGTGGCCATGGCGAGTGATATACATTTCATACAGATACGCAGTTACAGGGAAAAAGCTAAGCTCCAACCAATTCATCATATTTTAAACAGTTCCGAATAAAGAACAATCCAGTCTGCTTCAATAACTGTCTAACTGATAATAAGGAACCAGACGCTGTGGGTCCAACATGCGGGTCGAGTCATCAGTGATCAGTCGTTTTCTAAACGACCATCACAGCATATAATCTAGTATACACGCTTTAGTGTTCCTTGAGAAAAGTATTACGCTTTAATTAGTTGCTGCATCAGTAAAGCTTCTCTACTAAACAAGTTGCATGATTGCGGTACTATATCTGAATAAGACATCAACAACTTAACGGTCGGCCAGGTTCTGATTCACAAGAACACTTTCCACCTGATGCTTGATTGTGCGCCGTAATGTGTGATATAAACATTATTTTGTGCTGCTAGTTTTCATTTAAAAACGCTCAAAGTTGTATTATGCGTATATGGACGATCTGGGCGAATATTTTGCAGATTAACTTACATTCTTAGTTCAGAATCGACGTCCTGATCGTTGCAAGAACGCGATCGATATATCGCTCAGAGAACCGGATCTACACAGTTTCCTCTGATCACTTTCCAATGTTCTCACTCGACTTTGGAAGCCATCCTATTAGACTTGTGACGCATAGTTGTTCGGATGTCATTGTTCGTCAGAAAGTGTAACAGAGACTAACAGTTGCGTGATTCAGTGAACAGGAATAACAAGTACTAGTATTAGCTCCTCCTTTGAGGAAAGAACATTCAGGACTCAGGAGACCTACGGTTGTTCCTGCTTTGTAGAAAGAACATTCAGAAGACCCGTGGTAGACCTTGACCAGATCTCAGCAGTGCTAGCTCAACCATGATGGTCAGGTGACCAAGGGCGGGAAGAGGAGAAGAGAGATCAATGACTACTGACTAGTGACTAGTCGTCGCTGCTGAATCTTTTGACCCAGTGGTGGCTCATAATTTAGCTCTCTTCCATGTTGAAAGCTGATTTGGCTCATAATCTTTTTTTTTTAACAATCTTTATTTATGCCACGAGGCATGATTTTTTTACTATGACTTTTTTGCGGGTATTTACTATGAAATTTTATGAAACACTTATTAGACTAGTAACAATGTACGTGCGCCACGCACGTATGTAAAAGGCTGAACAAGATATTTAAAATGTAGCTCTTGATTTATTTTGTAAGTTGATAAAAAACTTTAATTAAAGCCAACTAATATATATGATAGGACACATTTGTTAAATCACTGACAAAAAGTTAAGAATATATTGGAATTATTAAGATAATTGATATATGATAACAAATCTCATCTAATGATAATTTTTCATAATATTGGTGAATTTTAACAAATACAATTCCAAGTATTTTAAATTAACTGGAATCTTGCTTCCGAATAGCACAATCACTCATTGAGTCAAGTATTAGTGAGTATTTATTATCACTTGAATCATCAAACAAGATGTAGAACAATCTAATAGAAAAATGTTACAGAAGGTGCATCAAGAGGTTAGAGAAGGTGCATCAGCAGGATGACACATGTATCTTCCTGTAGCGTGTCCGGCAGCTCAGATGGTTTTGTGTATATGCATCCATCCTTTTGCTCCTGCATGTACTCGTGTTGCCCGCCAGTATGGACACTCCATGAGGTACACATGTACCTTGTAGGAACTCTTCTAGCAACAATATTCATCACAAGAAACATAATGCACCTTTATTGCTCAATTTCTTAAGAAACTAATAATGTACCGGGCTTCACAAATCATAAACATTTTGAGTCCCATATAAATTCCTATCCAGCTAATGTCTCTTATGTATGACTGGAATGGACATAAAATAGGGTTTACTAACAAGCCATTTCACAATAATCACACTCAAACACACAGACTTCTTTTTCGAGTAGTGTCCCATGAAGTTATTTTCAATTTATTTTTCTTTTCTGCCGCTTCTCTGAAATGATTTGCATTATGCTCCACTTGATTTTGAGACCATGACAGAATCATTAAAAGCACAAAATGAGGGCCATCCAACTTGTTAAATAACAAAGAAGCGCAGCAGTCGACACGCAATATTTTAGTAATAAATTAAAAAGAGCTAAAGCTACATTGCCACAAGTCGATAGGCCAGCCAGCAGAATACTCACGTTCGATAGCCCAAGCAGCAAAACACATACTAACCTGGCAACGGGGTTGCCTGCCTGAAGCCATGTTGTCTTTGCCTCGCATGCGAAGGTGATCCTGATTAGATGACGAGTTGCACCACTTGACCCGGCTGCAAGTGCTTCTCACTGAGCCACTTGTACTGCACCAAGCTTCGTCATAACGCCTCCAACTTCCAACTGGGTACATGTTGATTACTCCAAGACATGGGACACTACTCGAAAAAAAGTGGTGCAGTACAAGTGGCTAAACCAAGGAACAATTGAGTGCATAAAGAAGCCAATCAAAAAACAGAAGTAGTCAAAACCAATCACGATCATTTCCACGCCAAGGTAAACTAAAGTATCAGTCCTGAACTTTCAATATCGATTTCAGTCCCCAACCAATAATTTGATGTACTTCATCAGATTTTACTCAAAGATCCTGAACAACAAATGCTTGTAGGAACTGACACACAAGAAAATAACCATTTTTCATTTACAAACATGGTTGAATGGATTGACTACTATTTTAGGACAATTCTAACATAAATATTTTGAATGAAATGATCATTAAAGAAAACTTCTATTTTTCCGGATGCTTCAGCTTAAAACAACACACTATCTTGAATCTCTATTTTCAAACCAAGATAATATATGATCCAAGAGATAGCATATTGATCTCCTACAAAATAAATGTGTTCAAGCCCATGAAAATTATATAGTGGAGAGGAAAATATATCAAATACAGAAAAGTTTTGGCCATAACTTTCCAGTATACATAATAATGATTTTTTTAGATAATGGTAATTGTATTAATCTCGGCCTTGGCTTTCATGGAAGCTATGGCCACACTGGCCTTGACTTCCAAAAAAGCTACAACCAAATACATAATACTGTTAAATTGTAGAAACAAACCTGGATACAGAAAGCTTAAGACGAAACCAGCTGCTCTATTTTGATAAGATTTTGTAGCTCATTCAGAAGATAATCAGGGCTCAGTTAGCATTGCTTTGGAAGGTAAAAATTATCATGGTAGCTCTCAGGAGCACTGTAACAACCAATCCATTTAACTGCCCCGTAACATCAGAACACATGCAAATTTCACCTGTTACAGGTCAGGCTTTTGGAAAGTAAATCCTGGAGTGCCGAAAAGAACGAAATGGGGAGGGACACTTGCCTGAGACACTGAAAATTATGATAGCACGATTATATAATTGGGAAGTAGACCATTTGGAAAGAAGATTGGGGAGCCCCGAAAAGAATAGACGGGCTGAACCATAAAATGTTTTGATTTCTTCACCATTTAATTGACTTTATTTTTCTTGAGGTCTGTACAGTGACAAAGAAATCGAGATGAAAGGAAATGAAATTATATGGCGAGGAACAAATTTGGTCTGGCTGGAAGAAACAATCATACCTGGGCCATGCTTACTGGCACCACCTGGATAAAACCAAGAAGATTCAGTTCAGTATGGAAGTAGTATTCAGTGCTGGCACCACATGGATAAAACAAAAAAGAGGAAAGGAATCAATTCATGCTATGTCCAAACAGGAACATCATAAATAAAATTTGAGATGACAGGGCTGTCCTAGCTATCTGCAAAATCTTAGCACAAAACTAATTAGGAAATTGATACATGTGATGACCAATACCATAACATTGCTTACAACAAAGATTACTCAAAGAACTAACTCCATGGCAAGACGCTAAACACTGAAGCAACTGAACACACATACTGAAACATATTGCCACAAGCAGTACTCAACAGGGCAGCATAGTTTTTAGAAAAATGTTCAGGTTTTAGCAATAATGAGGTAATAAGGGAAACAACATGGTGAAGAACACATCTGAGTTTGAGAAAAGCAGAAGAGGATTACCCATTTTTTTTATCTCTTCCTACTCCACATCATGGCACCATAGCTTTTACTGTGTCAGCAATGCTGAATCTTATCAAAGCAAACGCACGACAGATCCAGACCTCTCTTCTTCCATGCCTTCCCCTAATTTCATCCATGGTAAATATAGTGAAAGGAAAAGGCAAGTGCGATGAGGAATCTTGATAAAGTAGCCCTCCCATGGAGTTTTCTCTTTTCCAATGCGCTGACCTTTTGTTGATTTGGCTAAATCTGGAGGCAAGGTGCTCGGATCAAATAAAGAATCAGAAAGAAAATATCCATGTCCTGCTGGGGCAGCAACGCTATTTAATATGGAAGAAATTTGGTAGGAAAGGGATGAATCAGTAAGGAACGACCTCACTCGTACCTGATGATGATTGGTTAGGCAGCAGAGCTGCACTGCGGTCATCCCGAGCAGGAAGGACCTGTTGGATGCGGCCGAGGTTTGCCCTGCGGTCATCCCGAGCAGGCAGGCCCTGCTGGATGTGGCCGAGGTTGTTTCGCGTTTGAACCTTGGTGAATTCGTTCGTCGGCATACTGGGTACCTGTTGCTGGGGAAATCCAGAGATGAGACGGCATTGGCGACACACGAGATAAGGAGGAGGCTAGCTATTTGTGCGTACCTGCGGCGTAGCGTGGACCACGTCGACGCGGCCGCATCGGCGCCTCTGTCCCCTTGGTGTCACCGGCTCAGCGTCGCCAAGAAGCCAGAGTGGCTGCGCCACCTCCAGGGGTTTCTGCTCCGATTGCTCATCATCGTGGAGGGCATTGACCACACGATCCTGCCTCCACGGAAGAAGAACAGACACGCTCTGGACAGACGGCGCAGCGTCTTCCCTGAGCGGAGGCAGCAGCGAACCCTGGATTCGAGAGGTGCGGATCGCTGGCGAGACGTAGTGCTATGTTTGGAAGAAAAATAACACTATTTGCACGGAGGAAAGGAAATCTTCTTGATTGGAAGGAAAGGCGCGCGTGCAGATTTGTTAACAACGAGCATCGATGGCATGGTGACGTGGGTCACGAAAGGAGCGGGTCTTGATTTGGAAGAAAAAGGATGCGCTAATCTCACGATGTGCTAATTTACTCGTCAGGGTGTTGCGGGCGGGTATGACAGTTGGGAGGTGAGAAAAACAATTTTTCAACCCTCAAGCGTAACCCGTTTAACACGGTAAAATGTGTGATGATGGAGGTTGAAGCATGGGTTAATCAGGATGTAGATCCAAGGTGGATATGTTGGAGAGTAAACAATATTTAGGTAAGCCAACAATATGTAGACTATTCGTCTCTTATTAGTTTAGATGATGTACTTACTGGCACTGATCGAGGATTGGAGCGGCAGATGAATGCAACTGCCCAACAATTGGAGCCTCGCCGTAGTATTTGCATGTGGACCTTTTTCTACAACGATCCGTGCATGCATCCTGGCATCGGAGAGTGTGCCTCGCGGCGCAGGATGGCAAAGCCCCCCGTCTCGCCGCCGAAAGCCGCTACAGTGCTCCAGAGTCCGCGCGCCGCCCCTCTCCCTCCCACGAGATCTCGCGCATGTTGGCCAAAAACGCCAATACTGCCACCTCCAACCGCATGCTACAAAGGCCGCGGTCGACAGATCCGGTGTTGTTTCCGGCGATCGCCACGCACCCAACGCACGCGATACCGTACCGTGGACACGAAGATGAGGAGATTGCCACGAACGGACCAGATTTTTAGTGCCGCGATGTAACTACTCGTGGCAAATTGGAGGTTGTTGCATATTCGCATTAGGTTTGAAAACTACATCATGCGCCGGACTTGTTCCAATATCCATCTTCGGTTGTTCGCTAGAACAACTATGACTAGATTGAATTTCAGGGTCCAGCCCAACGTCCAATTTCCTTCTTTTTTTCTTGAAGAACTTGGGCTCAATATGTTTGGATGTGCACGGACTCGAAAGATACAGGTCTCCTTTTCATTTTCAGAATGAACCACCATAACTTTAAAAGCATTTTTCATCATACCATCAGGTTAGTCGTTCACTATGCCAAAACTAGAGATACAAGACAGCTTATCAGCGACGCATATTTGAAACGGGTCTGTAACATTTTGTCTCAGACGCGTGGTAACAAAACACGTCTGTAACATGCGTCCTGTATGGGCATGCTATCGACAAGAGACGTGTTTGTCTACAGCTGCGTCACCGGCATGCCCTGGGGCCTGGGCGGACCCGAATTTTTTCTTGTATTTGGTTCACTGCCGCACGCGTCCGCACTCTCTCCCCGAGCCTCTCCCAACTCCTGCCTTATCCTTTCGTTCCTCGGATAGCCCCCACCCTCTCCCCTCTCAGCTCCCCCTCTCTTCCAGATCCGGTGGCATCGGCGGCTCTGACCCCGGCGGCGGGGCAGCGGCGCTCGCTGGTTGGTGTGGGTCGTCAGCGTTCCTGAGCCATGCACCCTTGACATCATCCCCGAGCTGCGCGTCCTCGTCGCCGTGGCCGATCCACTCGCCCTCACCGCTGTCGCAGAGCAGCGCGCCCTCGTCTTCGTCCCCGAGCTGTGCAACCTTCCCGTCGTCCCTGAGCCGTACGCCTTCTCGTAGGCCCCTCATGTCTGGTTCGCCCTCGTCGTCAAGCCGTGACCTCCCTCATATCTGGAGTGTGGACGGACTGGATCTGGATCTCGAGGAGGCGGCCTGAACCCTAAGCTCGTGGGCGGCGGCTTGGACCTGAACCTCGTGGGCGGCGGCCTGTACCAGGAACTCGTGGGCGGTGGCCTGGACCTGCGCCACCTGCTTATTTCTTCTTCTCCGGCAGTATGCTCTGCCCCAATCTTAAGTGCCCCCTCTTCCCTTTTCTTCCCTGTTTGTGCATCGCGTGTGCGACACTTCTTTGTAAATGCTGCATCGTGGCCTTGACTGTTAA
>LAPY01000707.1:37369-51899 GCA_000970635.1 Eragrostis tef
GTGGGCCAGGTCCCTCCCCCCAGCCGGCCGGCAGCGGTGGTACCGGACGCGCCACGAAAGACGCCAGGACACGTCCGCTGCAACTTGCCTCTCGCAGACACTGAATCCGACGCACGGCTTGAGCCTTGAGGGATGTCAAACAGACACGTTGCGGCGCATGCGTACGGGCGTCTGAGAGAGCAGCTCGCCAGGCCGTCGCCGATGGTCCGGCGAATTCTCATTGCTCATCGTGCCGCAGCTCTTCTCAGTTCTCACAACAAGACAAGCAAAAATGCGCGCCCTCCGCTTGTATATCGATCTTTATTAGCCCTCCGCTTGTGTATTCAGATTGTCAACAATGCACTTCAGAGGTACAAAAATTGCACGGTCCCTGTTATCTTCATCCAATTGTTTGTGTGCAAGGTACATCTTCAGAACAACACTGGTTTTGCTCCAGGAAGGCTTCAGCTTCTTGTTTGTTTTGGCCAACCAGACAAACCCAACCACACCATACTAGTACTGAAGATGTGCTGCAGCCATCAGAGAGACATGACAGTTATATGAGGAGGTGTAGCAGATAATCAGCTCTTTGTGTTCTCGACAGCAGAAGGTGTCAAGCCCGAATCAAGGACTTCAGGGTGCACACAATTTGCCGCACCAAGTCATAATCTTCTGTGTTCTGAAATTAAATTACTTCAATTCTTGATCCACGTGCTACTCAGCAAGGCAAGCGAACACTGTCATCATTGGCAAAGGTAACCGTGGCCCGGCAGGCTCTGAACAAGGTCCAACGAGGAACCAGCAATGACAAGCAGAACTCACTGCAAGTCTGCAGCATGACCTGATTTATTAGATGGATGCTGAGATGCACACACCTTAACAATGCAGTGAGTACTAGTATGATGCCATGCTAGAACATGACAGGTTCAGAATCTTCAGCTCGGAAGAAAGGAGTACTCTGTTCTTTTTTTTTTTTGACGGAAACTACGGCAAACCTTGCGGTTTGCCTGAACTTTATTATCAAAACCGGTCTGTACACAAGAGGAACTGAACATCAAAAGAAAAAGACCCAGCAGGCCAAACTACAGAGAAGAAGCTAGACCGAGAACATGAGCTGACCAACAATTCAGCGGATCCTTCGAGCTGTTTTTGTTTGCCCTGTAAGCCCATAATTTAAGGTCATCAGCAGAGCGGCGGAGAAGCACTGACAGCTAAGGCTCATCATCTTGGAAGACTTTCGCATTGCGTCGTTTCCAAATGTTCCACAGGATGGCGGTGAAAATTGCTGATTTCGCCCTCTTGCCACCCATTGCCGGACCCGTCAAATTCAGGCCCCATAGCTCCTCCATAGTTGCGGGTGTACTCCCTGCACCAAACACCTGCCACACTTGTCTAGCCCTACTACATGTGAGGAAAAGGTGTTGTACGTCTTCCTGAGCACCGTAGAACGGGCAGGTACCATCATTGTTCGCCCTACGAGACCGAAGCCTAGCATTGGTGTTTAGTTTGTGGTGGTGCGCTAGCCAAAGGAAGAGCCGGCAACGAGGATACTGTCAAGGACTTCAAATCAAGCCGAGTTGCAAATTGCAAATGATGAAATGAATGTCAGCTACAGGATTGCTCGAATCCGTTCGAGGGGCAGTCGAATCTGAACCATCGCAGCGAAAGCGTCGCCTGATTTCAAGTCCAATCAGGAATCTTCAAACTGAGAATTCCGGCGGCCTCGACCAGCTGGCTCTCCGCGGCTCGCTCCGGCGCCGTCCAGCTCACGCGCTGCCCTACCCGTGGTCCCATTTATAGGGATTGATTTAAGACGGATGGGACGAGGCCTCGCAAATCCGGTAGGGAGCACAGCGGCGGCGGCGGACGGGCCGGAGGAAGAGAGCCGGCGGCGGAACACATGTCCAGGGGGCTTTTTGTAAATACATATAGACCCCTGATTTGGATCGCGATTAATGGTCGCGATCCAAACCAGGGGTGTTTTTACAAAGTTTCAATCCGGCGACCTGGCATCCGCCGGCGAGGTCGCGGGCGTTCGCCTTGCCTCCGCCCCTGCGCGTCCCGTTCTTACGTCCGTGCGGTTCGATCTGGCTCTTCCGAAGACGCTGCCGCGCCAGTGTCTCCGCGTCGGGAGCGTGGCGGGCCTGGATCAGAAAAGACCCAGCAGGCCAAACTACAGAGAAGAAGCTAGACCGAGAACATGAGCTGACCAACAATTCAGCGGATCCTTCGAGCTGTTTTTGTTTGCCCTGTAAGCCCATAATTTAAGGTCATCAGCAGAGCGGCGGAGAAGCACTGACAGCTAAGGCTCATCATCTTGGAAGACTTTCGCATTGCGTCGTTTCCAAATGTTCCACAGGATGGCGGTGAAAATTGCTGATTTCGCCCTCTTGCCACCCATTGCCGGACCCGTCAAATTCAGGCCCCATAGCTCCTCCATAGTTGCGGGTGTACTCCCTGCACCAAACACCTGCCACACTTGTCTAGCCCTACTACATGTGAGGAAAAGGTGTTGTACGTCTTCCTGAGCACCGTAGAACGGGCAGGTACCATCATTGTTCGCCCTACGAGACCGAAGCCTAGCATTGGTGTTTAGTTTGTGGTGGTGCGCTAGCCAAAGGAAGAGCCGGCAACGAGGATACTGTCAAGGACTTCAAATCAAGCCGAGTTGCAAATTGCAAATGATGAAATGAATGTCAGCTACAGGATTGCTCGAATCCGTTCGAGGGGCAGTCGAATCTGAACCATCGCAGCGAAAGCGTCGCCTGATTTCAAGTCCAATCAGGAATCTTCAAACTGAGAATTCCGGCGGCCTCGACCAGCTGGCTCTCCGCGGCTCGCTCCGGCGCCGTCCAGCTCACGCGCTGCCCTACCCGTGGTCCCATTTATAGGGATTGATTTAAGACGGATGGGACGAGGCCTCGCAAATCCGGTAGGGAGCACAGCGGCGGCGGCGGACGGGCCGGAGGAAGAGAGCCGGCGGCGGAACACATGTCCAGGGGGCTTTTTGTAAATACATATAGACCCCTGATTTGGATCGCGATTAATGGTCGCGATCCAAACCAGGGGTGTTTTTACAAAGTTTCAATCCGGCGACCTGGCATCCGCCGGCGAGGTCGCGGGCGTTCGCCTTGCCTCCGCCCCTGCGCGTCCCGTTCTTACGTCCGTGCGGTTCGATCTGGCTCTTCCGAAGACGCTGCCGCGCCAGTGTCTCCGCGTCGGGAGCGTGGCGGCCATGGATCAGAAACCAGTCAGGCCGTTGTTCCTCTTCGGACCGCCGCCGCGTTCGATTCGCTTCTTGTGTATGCTGCTACCTTCTCCCCCGTCCCCGAAAGCTCCTGGTATGATGAAGCTACAGCCAGTAACGAGGCAGGCTCCTACTCAGGTTGGATAAATCACTCACCCGGTCACCCCTCACCTCCTCCAGTCCAGCCTATCAGCACAATCGAGGCTCACATTC
Organism: Eragrostis tef; assembly: GCA_000970635.1. Classification (NCBI taxonomy): domain Eukaryota; kingdom Viridiplantae; phylum Streptophyta; class Magnoliopsida; order Poales; family Poaceae; genus Eragrostis; species Eragrostis tef. Next base: position 40,809 of record LAPY01000707.1, read on the forward strand.
ATATCTCGAGTACTGTCTTTGCCTTCTCGATCGAAATCCAGCAATGCAGCTGAGCAGTTTTGCTTTAATTTTTCTGTCTCTTTAGTGCTGTAATTGCACAGAACAGAGACGTGCTTAATTTCTTGGTGCGGCGGTCTGTGGAGCGTGAAACTTCGATCAGATAGATGTTGGAACCGCTTATTACAAGAAGCTAGCTCCTCAAGCGGCCAAGCCAGCCCAGGGGTGAGCCTCCAATCGCCATCGACGACGCCCTCTCCTCTGCATCACACTTTGCTATCGCCTCGGCATGCGCACCGGCCATGTCGTTCAGCTACGCCCCTTTGTCAGGCTCCTCTCAACCCTGGCAAGGGCGTGATGGATGGGCAACATGCGCGCTCAAGGCCAACGTGCCCGTTGAGGCTGGCATCGAGGTCCCACACTGTCTTGTTGCCAACAAATCCCGGTGACAGCTCCGTTGCGCCGCAAAGATCATAGACGCCGTCTCTCCGCGCCAGCGCATTCGGACGGTCGCCATTGCTCGCTCTCACGTCCAACACGCCATGGTTCGGCGCTACGACTGGTAATCAGCTTGCGCCGCGACGTTGCCGTCGCATGCTCCTCATGCCGCAGGCGGGACGAGGTGCTCGCCGGCGCCTTCTTCTTCGCAAGGCTGACGAGAGACGCCGGCCATCTTGACGCGAGGCCTGTCCACCACGAGCTGTTGTCGATAGAACCGACGACAAGGTTGCCAGCCGGCGAGCTCCGCGGCGGCGTCAGGCTTTGCTCTCGCCGCCGTCTCGCACATCCGCCCGCCCTGGCTCTGCTAACCACCGCCAGCCAGAGCCTTGAAGCGACGACCATCTCTTCTAGGCTGCAGTGTATCGATGGGGACCGCACGGCACTACTGGAAATCGGCTCTTTGCCGAGTGCATTATATCGGGCACTTAACAAAGAGCCGTTGCGCCGAGTGTTCAAGAAAAAGTACCTGGCAAAATACATGCACCGGGCAAAATGAATTGTCGTCGAGTGTTAATTGCAAGACACTCAGACAAAAGAGCCGTTTGACACTCGGAAAAAAGAGGCACTCGGCAAAATGCATCACGCCCGTTGGGACTAGCCCCTGACCGTCAGTGCTTCACCGGGTGTCACTAACGAAACACTCGACGAAAAGCGTACATTTGTGTTTCTGGCCACTCGGCAAATGCGCTCTTTGCCGAGTGTTGTGACCTGACACTCAAAAATTGTTTTGTTTTCCTTTGCCGCCGTTCAAACTTTTTCTCCTGTTTACCTACGCTGCATGGAACTTTATGTTTAAGTTGGTATATTTCCTGTCTGTTTTATTATTTTTAATTAATTTATTTCTTTTAAATGTATTTTCTCGTGTAGTGGCAATGACACTTGGCAAAGCATGGGGTCTTTGCCGAGTGTCGTCGCCAATACACTAAACAAAGATTTGCCAATACACTAAGCAAAGATTTGTTGAGTGTATATCCTGACACTCGGCAAACCATTTCTCCGTTATCTCACCGTCTATTGCATTTTTGTTTGTTGAGGGTCATCCTATGCTCAATATAAAACACTCGACAAAAAACTTTTTGTCAAGTATTTTTTTTTCTCTCCGAGTGGGCGCAAAGCCTTTGCCAAGTGCTTCAGGCACTCAGCAAACCGGCTGTTTTCTGTAGTGCGGGGATAATCAAACGGACCACAAGGACCAAAAATGGTGGCTATTTCAAACAACGGAAAAGAAGAAGCTATTTCAAGCAATTGATTAGAACTACTCATGTGGCGGTAACTTCTCAAATTAGACACCGATCAATCGATCATAGCTTCATATTCCAGAAGCAACTGTCAAAGAAAAGAAAAAAAACAAAATAAGCTTAAAAGTAAAGAGCAGGAAAATCTGGTGTTTTTAGTCTAAATGTTGATTATTCAATCGGTATGTCGCTGTAATTTCTGCAATGTGTCGCGTTTTCTGATCCCTGTGCTTATATTCAGATTTTCCAGCTGATTCGCAACCATTCGGATTTTTCAGCTTTTTTTTTTAGATCATCGGATTTTTCAGTTTTTTTTTAGAGCAATCGGATTTTCAGCTGTTCTTCTCAATTTTCAGCTGAAGCCAACAGCAGGCCCGTGTGTCGGGCTTCGGCAGCAGTTATGGGCCAGAACCTGTCGCGTTCATAGCCCAATTAGCCCAGCCTTTCTTCTTCGTTCAGTCTGCGCCTGCTCGCGTCCGCGTCGTCGTCTGCCGTCGAGAGATCGAGGGAGGGAGAGCGCGGAGACCTGAGCAGAGCAGAGACGAGATCAGATCAGATCAGATCCGGAATGGTAAGCGAGCGCCATGAATCAAATCCTCGCTTCATCTGTCAGTAAAGGTTTTGCTCTCTCTGTCGTCTGAACCCTGATCCGGTGTTGTTGCGTGTGTTTGACACGATGCAGGCGGCGGCCTCGATCTCAAGCCCGGTGCCGGTGGCCTGGTACCCCACGCTCGCTGTCGCCATGGTCGCCGTAGGGCTCATGTTCACCGCCTCCTTCTTCATGTACGTAAGCAGTGATCTTATTAAACGAGCAACCTCTCTGCATCTCTGAGATTTTTAATGATGGCGACCGATTGCTTTGATCCGGTTTAATTGGAAGATAGCAGTTCAATTGGTGTGTAGATAGGCTGGAGCTTGTAGGGGCAAGACGAACTACCGTTGTTGCCCTGCAGTCGTAGCTCCGGTGTACACTTTGATCGCATTGTATTGCTCTGTCGTTCTATCCGGTGATGTTGTTTTTAGGGCCTGTTTGGAATGTAGAAATCTCTCGTAAAACAGTTTGACGGCAGGATGGATTCCGTTTTAGGATTTTCTTCTAGGAAGTTCTGGTTCCGGCCTTCCGGGACCAATTAAACTCTTCGGGCGCAAATTTTAATTTCTGTAAGAGATTATTTCGACAAAGGATTACATCATTTTAGCTCCACGGTAGGGCCTGCACATGAAACAATACTTTTATTTCCGTATTGGAATTGATATCACTATTATGTGCATTATGCTGTATTTGGTCTGATGTTTTCGACTCGGTTTACAGATGCATCACTGTAGGTGGTCTAACTTCCATTTTCTTTGTTGGGTGCTGGAATGGCTCCTTTATCAGATCATGTTAAGATTTAGGAAGCCCCAGATGGTTTCTAGCTAGTCTTTGACGCTGATCTGAATTTATGACTCACTCTCTTAGCTAACAATTCAATCCACCCTGTCAGATATGAAGCAACTTCATCCAGGCGCAGCCGCAGCTTTGCCAAGGAGATCACCACTGCAGCTATTGCATCCGTATTTCTGGTGGGTTCCATTAAAAAGTTGACCCTTAACAGTTGACCCTGCCGAAAAAAATGCTGTTTGATGTGCGACTGAGCTTGCTGTACTTGTTCACAGGGCTTTGGATCTCTGTTTGTCCTTCTCGCAAGTGGTGTTTATGTTTGAAAACAACTGCAACATCCGCATGTGCATGATTTCCGCTTGTGAGCTCTTATAATAGCCATAGAATATCTAAAATTCCTGGCACGGAAAGGATATCTTTTTTTTTTTGAATTTAGCTTTCTTTTTCTCGAGCTGAACTAGTGTCAGTTAGTGATGTTTTGGCTTATTCTATGACGTCATTCTTTGATAAAGAAAAAAATGAGATAGTTACGGCCAGAGTTACGAAAATGCTTTTTTTTCTGCTTATTTTATGACAACATTTTCATTAGTTTTGAACTGGATTTACCATCAAGTTATTCCACCACGGCCTCATAGATATACAAAAAGGATTAAAACACTACTATTCGGCCTACCAGAAATATATTGTAACCCTTAAGAATTTACGTAAAATTGTCTTTGGAATCATATATATTGATTCATTTATAGTACAGTACGTTAGGAGATTTCTTCCCATAGTACAACAGAGAGTGTATCCTGCTACTTTGACATAGGGATGCAGTGCATGGAAAGCAGAGTAATAAATTTTTCTTCCTGCAACTGGCATAGGGACGTTTTTGCAGCAGAACATCTGTTGCAATTAGATGATTTTGTATCATTTTTCTTATTAGGAACACAATAAATTGTTACCAACATGTTTAATAATTTTATGATACCATGACCAGTAAACGACAGACAAATGAACAGAAACCATTTCATCTAATTTTCTTGAAATGAAACTCATCCATTAGAAAGCCTGGTGTGATGTATTAGTATGGATGATAATATTCCGGGGTGCTCAGGGTTAAGATTCACAAAGCAGTTCCATGGTTTTTCAGTCGCACGAATATCCATAGTTTAGGATCCAAATGTATACAATAAAACATTACAAATCAGTTATTACAGACTATCAAGTCTTAGGGTAACTTCTAAGCTTTATTGGAGCCTGCAAGAACTTGGGTAGGTACGCTCAGCCCTTGGGTTCAACTCTGCTTCTTCAATCCATACCCAATCAGCAGGTCAGCAATGTTGGAGGGCAGCTTACCTATCTGGCTGTTGCAAAACTTCTCGATGCCAAAGAGGTCAAGCTCATCAGCACGAGTTATGAAATTGATGACCACACCTTTCCTTTGAGACTGTCCACTGAGTAGAGCACGACGTATATAGCTCACGGGTTCTGCTGGCAGATCATAATTGATGACAATGGGAACCTGCATCACATCGGTGCCACGACGGTCAGTAGCAATAAGAATGTCGGATAATCCAGACCGGAACTCCTGGATGGCATTGTCCCTGGCTTGCTGATTCATGCCTCCATGGCTTGCCGAGACAGTGATGCCCTTGCCTCTAATCTGTTCTATGAGTGACTTGACCTTGTGCTGTGGGCTCACAAAGATGATGCTTTGTGTGCCCACCACAATGTCAAAAAGATCACACAATTTGCCAAGCTTCAGTTCCTCCTTCTCAACTTTGACATGGAACTGATCGATGTTGATACCCTTTAGCTCTTCATCTCTTGGCACCATAATTGTGACAGATTTATTCATGAGCGTATGGCTAATCTCGAGAGCTTTACTGGAAAAGGTGGCAGAGAAGATCCCAACCTGGACTTTTGTTGAGAGACGCTGTATAATGTTATCGATCTGCAAGAAATATAGGTAGCAATAAGTTAATGAAATAAAAGCCATTGTATTGTAGCATGAATAGTGAGATTGACAATAGACGCTACGCGAGTAAGATGTTCAATGTAGTCATTCGCTGTAATGACCACATTGAGCGGGTAGGTGGGTTGAAAATCTGACCTGGTCCTTGGAACCTCCTGTGAGTAGTTCATCTGCTTCGTGCAAAACAAACATTCTAATGTGTTCTGGACAGATTGCTCGCCTTTGAAGCACGTCAAGAACACGACCAGGGGTGCCAACGAGGACATGCACACTACTTGATAGAATCTGCTGCTCTGCATGGACACTAGTTCCTCCAGTACAAGCATGGGCTTTAACACCAAGGTATTGACCAAGTGATTGAATAACCTTTTCAGTCTCGTGCGCAATGTCACGCGTCGGTACAAGAACCAAGGCCTGGCATTCTGCAGATCCAAAATCAAGTCGTTGCAGAATTCCACAGCAAATTGTCACAGTTGTTCCAAACAAAGACTGCTGGATTACATCAAGACCCTTGCATAATGGGACGATTCCTCTTTGGTGGACCATAGAAGGCTTCTCCAGACCTATGATAAATGTTTCCAGTCCAAAAACAAACATTTAATTACACTTAGGACAATTTGTCTACAGGACACTGAATAATGTTGGCTTTGTGTATAAGACACTAGACCAAAAAACTGTCTGTGGGACACTGACCGCAGTTCATTTGCAGTGTCCTACACACAAAATTGGCTTTGTACAGTGTCCTACACTTACCAAATTGATATATTCCCTTCAGCAGATTCTCGTGAAGACCCATCTTACTGAAACTGTCATAGATATCACCATCTGTTGTGAATTCCTCGGAGTTTTGAGCTAGCCTACATCAAGGCAGGTAGGAAAATCAATATTCTTATATAATGATAAATGCATGTATGAATGCAATGTCTATTGAGTGGAGGGATATGCTGAAATATGGAGTCAACTAGGGTAGAAAATAGGCAAAAAGGGATCCCATACCTTGTGAGCATTTTAGAGGCATGTTGCTTTTCATGAAACTGAACTCCTGGTGCCATTCCATCCATGCCAAAACTTTCAGCATCAGTACCTAGTGTTAACAAAATGACCTAGTTACTACAATTATTCAACCTAAACTTCTGAGCATAAATAATATTTTTCCCCATATCCAAAGCAAGACATTGATATTTTCTTAGTTGTCCTTATAATTACTGTTATCCTTATTTCTCCTGTCCCTAGCACTTCATTTAATATATAACCTACCAATGATCATGCATACACCTGGCGTGTTGTGTGTGTGTGTGTGTGTGTGCGTGTGTGCGTGCGTGTGTGTGTGTGTGTGTGTGTGTGTAAACTGAAACTTTATAATTTGTTAAAACACTAGCCATATAGGAATGCCATTTATTGCATATGGATTTCTTACTTCTATTCATACTAACCTTTTGTGCATCTACGGGTGAATTGTGCGCTCTCAGTTTTTGAAGAGTCTTCTGATGTTTGCTTCTTCTTAGACTCCAGTCTAGCTGCTTCATCCATATTCAGCTCCTTGTGTTCCAATTGAGAACAATTTTTGTAATCCAAGATGTTGAAAGCTGTTGAAGCTCCAATCCCTGTGGCATAATTGCCACTCTCTGGACCCATTCCTTGATCCTGTTTATTCGATAGGCTCATGTTTGATGCTTCACTAACGTGCTGCTTCTTACCCCTTCTTGTGAATACATGTCTGATAGGAGGCTTTGGTATACCTTCAGAGCAATTTCAATAGAAATGAAGTCAACAAACAAAACATCAACCAGCTGTTCTAGTGTTCTTTTAAAAAAAAAAACTATTCTACTGTACCCACAATATTCACCTACTGATCTTATTACGGCAAAATATTGAAAACAAACATACAGAAGTCATCAGTTCTTTTTGCAGTTTGACGTCTGTAAGTCATTTTCTTCTGTTCACACCACCACAACCTCCTCATGCATGAAAGTTCATTTACCACTGTTTTATCGCTATTTGTTGCAATTAATTGAAGGAACCGTGTTATATATGGTGGAATCAACAATTGTACAGTTTATAATATTGTCTGAATCATTTAGCTTTATGTCCCAAACTATGACATGCCATGCGCAACTAGTCAAAAGTGCCAGTTTGGCCACCCATAACTGTTTTCCTACAATAAACCATAAGAAATGGCTGAAAAACCTTTGCGAAAGGTGTCTATTATGGAGTAATAGCCCCATGAACATAGTATTCTTCCAATGGATTTTAGACAGATATTTCTTTATGACAGATTAATATGATGAATATTAACGAACAAGTTTTATGAATTATAGAGTTCTCACTCACCTTTGTAGTGCACTTCTCCAGTCATGCTTGCTGAACTTATGGATTGCACTCCTTCCGTTTTTGGATTGTTTACTGTTTTCTTGGAGTTCGTTGTAATGGTGGCTGGAGCACTTATTTTGATTTCTTCGATCTCTCCATCAAATCTTGATTCTTCAGTATACTCCGGCCCTTCCAGCAATACCCCTGTTTTAAAATGAACCTGTTCCTTTCTATGCTCCTTGTCTGAACCAGAGTCCAACACATGGTTACCTGTTGAATTGACGGTCCTTGTGTTACTGCTGTTCTCTGAAGTTGTTCCTTGATTCAGTATTCCTGTATGCATCTCAATAACTTCGTTTCTTTTTTCTTCAGATTTCCTATTGAATGCATCAAGATTAGCTTTACCAATTCTTTCTTCTAATTCCTTCTTTTGTTGATTTATATCTTTGCCTTCTATTGTGAACGTTACCATTCTACAAGTGTAACAAGACCATCCAAACACAAAGTGATGAGAGAAAAGGGTGTCATCAAGATTTCTTGATGCTATCTTCAGCCTAATAGGCTCCTTATCCCCAACTTCCAAACTTTCTTCATCCACCCTAATCAACACTCCAAATGCAGAAGCAACTTGATATAACTCCTTCCAGTTCCTGTTTATTTTTGGGACCCCACACACTAAAAACCATTGCTCATTTAAGTCAATACTTTTCGCATCGCCTTCTCCCCACCTAGTTACAGTAAATGTCACCTCCTTGTCATCCAGATATTTTTTCATTATGGGATGCTTTAAACAATTTATTAGGTCATCCTCCGAGTTAAAGGATGCCAGAAATTTCTTCGTGCATTCTCTTCTCAATTCCCAGGCACTAGACAGCTTCCAAGACTTCTGTAGTTCATCCTTCACTTTAGTTGGGTCCAAGTCACTGATATTAGATGTGATCAGCAGGCAATGACGGTAAAATTTCTCCTTTTCAACTGCCTCCTCTGAAGGATGAACCATGTCGAATGGAACCCTTGTAGCATGGCCATATAGTTGAGCCACAGAAACCAAGTCGTGTTTTATCCTGCATTGATCCAAGCTGTGCGAAATGTCATCACAAGCAAAGCACTTCTTTTTATCTGATAAAGTAATTGATTGTTCTTGCTCCATTGCAATCTTCTTTTCTGGACTCCTATTTTTGATAGCCTGTGATGAAATATGTCATTCAATCCTTTCTGAAATCATGCGCATGCCATTTGGTTGTCCCATATTACATCAGCCTATGTAAGCAGCTGATCTACAAACAAGGAGAAAAAAAAGGTGAAATCAATATAACATCCATCTAAACTAGAAAACATGGTTAGCATTTATTCTAGTTTAAGAGAAATACAAACTTCCGTTTTCTGGATGCTTCCACCATCGATAGCATGACTGCATAAGTGAGTATAATTGTGCAGGAAATGAATCCAAGCTTAAATTTTTATTGTCGCGCAATAATATAAGTGGATTGATTACAGTAAAATGACTCAACTATGGAATGGTGTGAGCTTAGTCCAAATTTGGCAGAATAAATCAACATATTGTTACTAGTATGCTCCTGGTGAGGAAAAAAAACATACTAAACAGTAGATTTCACGAACAAGGAATCATCTAATTCACAATTCAACACCTTTGGTGTCTACAGACCAAAAGTACTTTAGACGCCCTTAGATGGTATGGCTGCCAATCTTCCAACCCAAGAGCCCAATCGGTTTATAGATGTGCCATCTGATTACATTGGACAAGAGATCAAGTTGTCATGTGAGGATGGTCTGGCTGCCACTGAAATACATATGGAAACTTGAGTTTTTTTTTAGATCCCAGAACGGCATAAGAGGGAGTAATGTTGTGCCGGCAAATGATTACAAACATCAATGTGTTTTCATACAATATATAGTATACTGTTTTCAAGTCGATTTCACTATAACAAACATGACTCAACAATGGAAAATGGGAGTTTCAGGTATTTTGAAGACTTTAGCAGAAAATATAAACATAGTTATACACTTCAAGGAAAAATAAATTAATAAAAATAAATACAATTTCCATCTGCAATGTTAGAGGAATATTGAAGTCATCTTTATGTCCTCTTATAAAACGAACACTTCTACTGCAGTATTAGAAAAACATTCGAGTATTGCTTTTACACCTCATGATATTCAGACCACTTAAATTTAGAAGTAGCACATGTAGTACTTCACTAGGGGAAAGTTTTGAGACACTTCCTATTGTCTTATCCCTGTTACAAAAGCTCAATAGAGAACTCAAAGATGGAAACCATGAAAATGTCAATGACCGAATTCTGTTACAAAGTTTACAATAACTAGTAACCACGTACTAAGTCCAATGCGGCTTATTATATCAATGAACACAAAACATTTACGAGTACTGGATAACTTAGAACGGAACAATTAAGATACGCCAAGTAACGGAATCAATTATTACACTATCCAAAAATAATGCCGCCATGTTAAGTGCCCAAAAGTAGTTAAACTGCCAACAGTATCACTCGCAGAGGCCACCCGCACGTGAGGACCAGCACCCAACCGTCCGATCCGGTACGGTTCATCGGCGGCGTCCAATTCCAACGGTCCCCGAGACCAAGCTGTCGTAAGAGCACAAGGCTATAAAACCCCCCCAACCATCTCCTCCAACACAACGAACAAACATGGACACGAATCAGACCCAACAGTCCCCCTAAACCAAGATCTATTGTACTTGACCCACTTATACATCACGATCATGGTTTTGCTGCCGAATCCCAAAAATTTTAGTACTCGATAGATACAGATCTTGCTTGCATCGAAGACCAAATAAACTAAGGAATCCTAGAGCGGGAACACGTCCCCAACAATTCTATATCGTTCCCAACACTACTATACCGAATCCATATTAGATCAAGCCAATCGGGGATTCGGGGTTGGTCTTTTCCTTACCAACAAATGGGTCATCCAAGTGCAGACCAGTAGTTCTCCACTCCACGCTATTGCACTCGTGGTGAACGAGCAGACGAAGATGACGACGAGTTCGAGGTGGAGTGCGTGCGTGGTAGGCTGGGTGGAGGCGCCGGCGACGAGAGGGATTGCCGGCGGCGGGGGAGGGTCGCTGTCTCTCCTCGAGAACACCGAGATGAGTCAGTCGCTGTCGTCTGGACTTGGATTACGTTTTCATCGGACAAAACATATTTGGCATATAGGGGGCATTTCGGTCACGTCGGGTGCGAAAACGAGGAAAACCCAGCGACTGTGTGAATTGGCAAATTTTGCATTAATGGAAAGTTGTTGGGTGTCATTGCTGGGTAGTCATTCAACTGTTTCCCAACAAAAGTGTGAGCGCGCGCGATGGAGCCTTGGTAATTGTTTCTTTTTTGCAAGGGAATAATAATAGTCTGGGTAATTGCTTAGCTGTGAAAAACAAACGGTCACATGGATTCGAAGTACTTTCGAGTTTCTTTCGTTGGATGAGTTTGCCCGTCCGCAAGACATGGAAATGTTATTTCTTCACGTACATGCTTGATGCTTCCCAGCTTGTTGTTGGTCCTCTGCCTTGCCATCCTACACATCCAAAAATGGAAAGGTTCCATCTTCCATGTAAGGAACGTTGATTCATGGCTTGGCAATTCGTCTCGAGAAGCCTGGAACCCGTTAGGATCGGGGGGGGGGGGGGGGGGGGGGGGGGAGCGGCTTGT